>OZ036003.1:7499270-7515129 GCA_964035015.1 Corallium rubrum
ATTTTTGTGTTTATTTAATTCTAGTATTTTAGCTCCCATTAATAGTTGGATGCTTTATGTCTATATTGTTGTTTTTAGGTTGGTGCGTTGAATGCAGTCTATTTAGGCAAACGTGGCTATAAAGTGGATATTTTTGAGTCCAGAAAAGGTACAGTACACACAAGATTAACTATTTGATTTAATATAAACCATGCATCAGTGGTGATACTAGCATGTGGTACTGAAATAGGGAATATATTCCCCATAATCTAAATTGCACTTCAAGTTTCATGCTGCAGTGCTTTAAAATTATTGGGTCAAATTGTTGGGGGAATGGGTCACAATGTTTCAGGTGAGGGGGGCTTGTTGAGTGTGGAAGGTGCAAGAACCCTAGGGGGGTCCAGGGGCATGCCCCCCTGGAAATTTTTTGATTTTCTCACTCTGAAATGCGACTTCCTGCATTTTGAGGTCAGTTTTACAACAAAATATGGTCGTAAACAACAAGCTGCTAACTAGCAGCAGAAAACATGTGCTTTGACGTCAAATTTTTAGGAGGGCTCAGCCCCCAGCTTTTGATGAATAGAGGGGTGCCAGCCCCCCTGCTTCCTACAGCCATGGTGCATGCAGTCTTTAGAGATGGAAACAGGTTTCCTGTGTAGACATGTTTACACTGGGTCACTTCCAAATATGACTGTTGGAAGTAGGAACTAGGGATTAAGCAGATGGAGCCTGTTCCTCCCAACTTTGTCATTAATTTTATTTTTTTACAATAGAAACGTGTATTTCTTATGCAATGTCCTTTTGAAGCACCCCCCTCCCTCCTCCAAACAAAGTTGGGTATACAACTGCAGTTTAGTGTATATCAGTATCAAACACTTAACCCTTTATCGCCTAACGATGTCTTTAGTATTTTACTCTGGCTAATGCCAGATGTTTTTACTCGTCAGTGGAGTGGCCACTGGGCGATAAAGGGTTAATAGACTATCTTGGTTAATCCTTTATCACCCAACGATGTCTTTAGTATTTTACTCTGGCTAACGCCAGATGATTTTACTCGTCAATGGAGTGGCCATTGGGCAATAAAGGGTTAAGTGGTGTCTGCTGAACTGCATTCTAGCTCAATGTTCTTTTTAAAGCTGTTCTCGAACACCAACTTTCTTAATGTTGCTGTTGACTAGTTATATTTTGCATATATGGTGGAGTTAATGATGCAAAACACACATTTACATCTTTAATTCTATTTTAGACATTAGAAAACATGATATATACAAAGGACGAAGTATAAATTTAGCTTTGTCTACTAGAGGAATCGAAGCTTTGAAAGGAGTTGGACTTGACCAAATGGTAATTAAGCTATGATGATGGTAATTCTAATTTATTAAAATTCTAAATAATTAAAATTCTAATTAATTAAAATTCTAATTTATTAAAATTCTAATTTATTGAAATTCTAATTTATTAAAATTCTAATTTATTAAAATTCTAATTTATTAAAATTCTAATTTAATTTATTTATAATAATTTATTTATAAGAATTTAAACATCAATCTGGAACAGTGGCGGATCAAGGGGAGGGCACTTTGGGCAAGTGCCAGGGGCCCCGCGCTTTCTGGGGCCCCGTCGATTTTTGGTGTAAGAAACTGTCTTGTAAATTAATTCTAAACTTTGAAATCATTGTTTGAAAATATCTGAGAAATAGAACCATAGTTCCGGAAATGTAGGTTGAGTACCATAGGTTGTCTAGGTTAATTTTCTCCGATTTTTCTAGCCCCCCAGGGGTTGGGGGGGGGGGGCAGATGTGAGACGTGAGTCAGGCACTAATGTGCCAGGGGCCCTGCTCATGGTTGATCCGCCCCTGATCTGGAATTCAATGGTTGTAATTTAGAACTAATTTTTAGTACACTGTAGCACATGAGTGTGGAAAACTTCAAAATCATGATTTGGCATTAATGAAAGTGAATAGTTCTTTATTCTGGTAGTTGACAATCTGAGGCTAATATATATGCATGTATTCTACAGGATTGTATAGTGTTTTCATAAGGGATAATTTTTTGTAAGTGTAGTTAGTGGTTCCTGTGTTAAAAAAGCCCAACTTTTTCAAGATTTTCTGACTATGATAATTGTTTTACTTTAGGTTAAAGAGTCTGGAATTCCAATGCATGGCCGTTTGATTCATAGTTATAATGGGAAGGTGTCTTTTATTCCTTATGGAAAGAAAGGACAGGTACTATTTAAATAAAATTTATATTTCTTTGCTGTCTTATAAAAACTGAATGTGATTCATAGGAAGGCAAATTAAGGTGTACAATGATTATAGTTTTGTTTTTTTTGTACAGTACCTTTTATCAATTGAAAGAAGTAAACTCAATAAAGATCTTTTGACAGGTATATAGTAATTAAGTTGTAAATCTCCAAGATCTCCAACCTGGGATGAATTAACTCTATAGTAGCTGCTGCCAAGGCTGTTTAAAAGCTACTTTGTAAATGTAGTGACTGTAATTGTAGCTGCTGCTGTAACCTGTTGCTGTAGCAGCTGCTGTTGCTGTAGCTGATGCTGTTGCTGCTGTACAAGCTGCTGATGTTGCTGTAGCTGATGCTGTTGTTGTTGCTGTTGTAGCTGTTGCTGTATTTGCAGCTGTAGCTGCTGTTGTTGTTGTTGTTGTTGCTGTTGTTGTTGTTGTTGCTATAACTGCTGTTGTAGCTGTTGCTGTATTTGCTGCTGCTGTAGCTGTAGTTGCTGTTGTTGTTGTTGTTGTTGTTGTTGTAGCTGCTGTTGTTGTTGTTGTTGTTGTTGCTGTAGCTGCTGTTGTTGTTGTTGCTATAACTGCTGTTGTAGCTGTTGCTGTATTTACAGCTGCTGTAGCTGTAGGTGTAGTTGCTGTTGTTGTTGTTGTTGTTGTTGTTGTTGCTGTAGCTGCTGCTGTTGTTGTTGTTGCTATAACTGCTGGTGTAGCTGTTGCTGTATTTGCAGCTGTAGCTGCTGTTGTTGTTGTTGTTGTTGTTGTTGTTGTTGTTGTTGTTGTTATTGTTGTTGTTGTTGTTGCTATAACTGTTGTTGTAGCTGTTCCTGTATTTACAGCTGTAGCTGTTGTTGTTGTTGTTGTTATAACTGCTGTTGTAGCTGTTGCTGTATTTGCTGCTGCTGTAGCTGTAGTTGCTGTTGTTGTTGTTGTTGCTGTAGCTGCTGCTGCTGTTGTTGTTGTTGTTGCTATAACTGCTGTTGTAGCTGTTGCTGTATTTGCAGCTGTAGCTGCTGTTGTTGTTGCTGTTGTTGCTATAACTGCTGTTGTAGCTCTTGCTGTATTTGCAGCTGCTGTAGCTGTAGTTGCTGTTGTTGTTGTTGTTGTTGCTGTAGCTGCTGCTGCTGTTGTTGTTGTTGTTGTTGTTGTTGTTGCTATAACTGCTGTTGTAGCTGTTGCTGTATTTGCAGCTGCTGTAGCTGTAGATGCTGCTGCTGTTGTTGTTGTTGTTGTTGTTGTTGTTGTTGTTACTGTAGCTGCTGCTGTTGTTGTTGCTATAACTGCTGTTGTAGCTGTTGCTGTATTTGTAGCTGCTGTTGTTGTTGCTGTAGCTGCTGCTGCTGTTGTTGTTGTTGTTGTTGTTGTTGCTATAACTGCTGTTGTAACTGTTGCTGTATTTGCAGCTGTAGCTGCTGTTGTTGTTGTTGCTATAACTGCTGTTGTAGCTGTTGTTGCTGTAGCTGCTGCTGTTGTTGCTGTAGCTGTTGTTGCTGTAACTGTTGTTGTTGCTGCTGTTGCTGTAGCTGTAGCTGCTGCTGTTGTTGCTGTATCTGCTGCTGTTGTTGCTATAACTGCTGTTGTAGCTGTTGCTGTATTTGCTGCTTCTGTAGCTGCTGCTGTTGTTTCTGTAGCTGCTGCTGTTGTTTCTGTAGCTGCTGCTGTTGTTGCTGTAGCTGCTGCTGTTGTTTCTGTAGCTGCTGCTGTTGTTTCTGTTGCTGCTGCTGCTGCTGCTGTTGTTGCTTCTGCTGCTGCTGTTGTTTCTGTAGCTGCTGCTGTTGTTGCTATAACTGCTGTTATAGCTGCTGCTGTAGCTGTAGCTGCTGCTGTTGTTGCTATATAACTGCCAGCAGCTGTTGCTGTATCTGCTGCTGTTGTTGCTGTAGCTGCTGTTGTTGTTGCTGTAGCTGCTGTTGTTTCTGTAGCTGCTGCTGTTGTTGCTATAACTACTGTTGTAGCTGTTGCTGTATTTGCTGCTGTTGCTGTAATTGCTGCTGTTGTAATGCTGTAGCTGCTGCTGTTGTTGCTATAACTACTGTTGTAGCTGTTGCTGTATTTGCTGCTGCTGCTGTTGCTGTAATTGCTGCTGTTGCTGTAATTGCTGCTGTTGTTGCTGTAGCTGCTGCTGCTGCTGTTATAACTGCTGCTGCTATTGTAACTCAGTTGCTGTATTTGCTGCTACTATTGTTGCTTTAGCTACTGTTGTTGTTGTTGTTGTTGCTGCTGCTGTTGTTGCTGTAGGTGTTGATGCTGTAGTTGCTGCTCTTGCTGTTGTTAATGCATGCTGTAGTTGCTGCTGCTATATAACTGCTGTTGTAGCTGTTGCTGTATTTGCTGCTGCTGTTTTTGTTGCTGCTGTTGCTTTAGTTGCTGCTGCTGCTGCTGTTGCTTTAGTTGCTGATGCTGTAGCTGCTGCTCTTGCTGTTGTTAATGCATGCTGTAGCTGCTGCTGCTATAACTGCTGTTGTAGCTGTTGCTGTATTTGCTGCTGCTATTGTTGTTGCTGCTGTTGCTTTAGTTGATGATGCTGTCATTGCTGCTCTCGCTGTTGTTGTTATTGTTGTTGTTGTTGTTAATAATGCTGCTGCTGTGGTTGCTGCTCTTGCTGTATCTTAGACTGGTGATACATTAGACCGGTTGGAATGTATCACTGGTCACCTCAATGTATCACCGGTCGCCGGAATAATGTAGGTCTAATGTCCAATCTCTTAGACTAACAGCTATCTCTTCACTTAATGTTACTTTATTAGTAATTATCACAAATATCAAGATTACTTTTTTTCGTAAATTCTCTAGTGGCAGAAAAACTTCCAAAAGTGAACTTGCATTGTGAACACAGACTTGTTGGTATGGATATTGAAAATGGAAAGTTAAATTTTAAAATGTATGTACAGGTGCATTACTTAGCCTTGAATTATGTGCTGTAGCAATGTCCTGTAATAACTATATACATATTTTTCAAATCAATGATAATTCATGAAAAAACATGAAGGAAATGCATGACATAAAATGTGTGACTTTTTAGAAATGATAATATGCAAAGAGAAGTTGAGGCTGATATCATATTTGGAAATGATGGTTCTAACTCTGTTGTAAGGAAAGAAATTATGAGAAAAACCAGGTAAAGAAATGTTGCTGCATTAACCAGTGTTGCCAACCTTGGGATTTTTTGAAGTTGGGATTTTTTGGGGATTTTTTTCTCAGGGATTCAACCTTGGGATTTTTCTGGGGATTTTTCCAGAGCAAACAGTTTCGGTTTTAAAAAGCTGATTTCAATGTTAATTGTTATTTTTTTTAATTTACTTGATCATACTCAGTGATCATACTCCACTATAGCCACTTTATCCAAATGAAGTATCACTGATACAGTGGGCTCAGATTGCTATAGATGTTGATGCCAACGAGAAAAAAATGCGATAGAGACCTGGGAACTAGTCAGTAAATGAAGCTGTTGAACCTTGGGATTTTTTGGTAAAAAATAGAGAATCTTGGGATATTTTCAGACCTTTATTGGGATTTTTACAAAACTTGACTTGGCAACACTGCTGCATACTGTATTGTATATCACCATTCTAATATAATAGAGAATGACCTATACAAAATTTTACGACTGCAGAAAAGAGCCGCTCGAGTCACTTTAAATGCAGAACCTCGATCTTCATCTTTGAAGCTGTTCAACAAATTACGTTGGATACCATTTTATGATGAAGCCAAGATCTCCAAATGTACTTTGGCTTTCAGAAGGATTCAACAAACTGTCCCATCATACCTAACAAATGCTCTTCAATTAAATAGTACATTGCATTCAAAGCCTACACGATACTGTAATTTAAATTTATTATTAATACCCTACTTTTAAACGTAAGACTGAAGGCGGTAAAACTTTCACAGTATCGACCTACCAGATATGGAATGCATTACCGATGCATATTAGAAAACTGCCAACAGTCAAACATTCAGGAACTTCCTCAGAAAGCAGTCTTTTGAGTATCAGCAATTAATAGCACACTTTAACCCATAATCTATTTTGAACTCTTTCTACGTATTTTAACTTTTAGTGTTTTAATATATAATTGTATATAGATTACATATAAGTTTTAATTACCAGATTTAATTATGTAATTAGTTAGTTTATTAGTGCTTTGCGCTATTTAGTGTTTACCCTCTGGAAATAGAGGTGTTACTTAATGCTATCACTTTACACAAAATACACACTTTTTACAAGCAATGTAAGCAGGATGGGTTTGAAATAATTTCTTGAAATGTGTTTTAGGTTTAATTATAGCCAAGAATACATACCCCATGGTTACAAAGAATTATGCATGTTGCCAAAAAATGGAGAGGTAAGTTTGGGTGTTGGACTTTTTTTTAATAAAATCAGAAAACCTGTTTCCAGGTGTTTGGATTTGTGATGGTGTTGGTGATCACCATTGCCACATTGATGGTGTTAAGTAGTATTAGTGATGGTGGTATTAGTGATGGTGGTATTAGTGATGGTGGTATTAGTGATGGTGGTATTACTAATGGTGGTATTAGTGATGGTGGTATTCATGATGATGTTGTTGGTGATGATAGTGTTGGTGAAGGTCATGATGGTGGTGATGGTGACAATCAGGTGTTGGTGATGGTGGTTGTGATTATGGTGATGGTGTACTGTGATATTAATGTTGATAATAGTGGTGATGGTGATGATTGTATTGGTAATGGTGTTAGTGATGATGGTGTGGGCATGATGGTGAAAGTCACAATGTTAGTGGTGATGGTATTGGTGATTGTGATGTGGTAATGGTGTTGGTCATGTTGGTAAAAGTGGCAATGGCTGTGTTGATGGTGATAGTGATGATGATGATGATATGATGATGATGATGATGATGATGATGATGATGATGATGATGATGACAACAGTGTTGTTGTTGGTGATAGTGATGATAGTAACCATGGTGATGGTGGTGATGGTGACAATGGTGTTGGTGATGATAGTGTTGACTGTTGATGATGGTATTGGCTATGGTGCCAGTGTGTGTTGGGAGCTGAGGCTAAAATACTGTTTGCCTCTCAATATTATAACCATTCATTTTAATTTATACATACATACAATTTTATTATAGCTCCCTAAAAAGGGCTCTTCCGCTACAATATTAACTAAATACATAATTAAGAAAACGTTCTCTGCCCAGTTGTGAGCCTACATTTCGGTAAGTTAAGATCCCTATTATATCTGGTCGATCTATTGTGCACACTAGAGCGCCGCGTAAGCTTATCAGAGAGATAACTAGGTACCCTACCATACAGGCACTTATGAACCATAACTGCATCATTTAAAAACGGCTTATCCTTCACATTAAGCCACCTAAGTGATCGTAGGCCTTCAGAAATATGATCATATTTTTTGAGGCCTAAACGTACAATCCTACCATCAAAATTCTGTACCAATTGCAGCTTATTCTTTTCACAGTATGCCATGGAATCTAATGGTCTTCATATTTGGCCAAGGCATAGTTTTATGATGATAGCCTTGCCAAACCAGGTATGTTGCATATAAGCTGAAGTTCTAGTTGACAGCCATTTTGTCCAGAAAAGTTTGTTTGACGTTTTTGTTCTTTCTGTAGGATAAGTCATTCACGTGTACACTTTTCATGCCTTTTGAAATATTTGAAAATATTAAAACAGAAGTATGTATGGCTAGTACTGATTTATTATTATTACGGTATAATCAGTAGTGTATGTATAAGCAAACGGTAGTAGCAACTGCAGTGTTTGTACCAGCTGCGCTGCAACAGCATAAGTAGCCATCTTATTTTAGGCATCGTTTGAGCAATAGCAGTAATAATAGTTGCAACAACAACAACAGTAGCAGCAACAGTAGTATTAGCAGCAGCAACAGTAGTATTAGCAGCAGCAACAGTAGTGGTGGCGACAGTGGCAACAGTAGCCAGAACAATTGCAACAGCAACAACAGTAGCAGCAGCAGAAGTAGCAACAGCAACAATAGTGGAAGCAGCAACAGTAGCAGCAGCAGCAACAACAGTAGCAGCAGTAACAATAGCAGCAGCAACAGTAGCAGCAGTAACAACAGCAGCAGCAACAGTAGCAGCAGCAGCAACAACAGTAGCAGCAGTAACAATAGCAGCAGCAACAACCGCAGCAGCGGCAGCAGTAGTAGTAACAGCAGCAACAGTAACAGCAGCAGCAACAACAATATAGCAGCAATAGCAACATCAACAATAGCAACAACAGTAGCAGTAGTAACAACAGCAGCAGCAACAGCAATGATATCAGCAACAGCAACAATAGCAACAGCAGTAGCAGCGGCAGAAGTAGCAACAGCAGCAATAGTAGCAACAGCAGTAGCAGCGGCAGAAGTAGCAGCAGCAACAATAGTAGCAACAGCAGCAATAGTAGCAACAGCAACAATAGTAGCAACAGCAACAATAGTAGCAACAACAGCAATAGTAGCAACAGCAGTAGCAGCGGCAGAAGTAGCAACAGCAGCAATAGTAGCAACAGCAGTAGCAGCGGCAGCAGCAGAAGTAGCAACAGCAGCAATAGTAGCAACAGCAGTAGCAGTAGCAGCAGCAGAAGTAGCAACAGCAGCAATAGTAGTAGTAGCAGCAGCAGTAGCAGAAGTAGCAATAGTAGCAACAGCAGCAATAGTAGCAACAGCAGTAGCAGTAGCAGCAGCAGAAGTAGCAACAGCAGCAATAGTAGCAACAGCAGCAATAGTAGTAGTAGCAGCAGCAATAGTAGCAACAGCAGTAGCAGTAGCAGCAGCAGAAGTAGCAACAGCAGCAATAGTAGCAACAGCAGCAATAGTAGCAGTAGCAGCAGCAATAGTAGCAACAGCAGCAATAGTAGTAGTAGCAGCAGCAGTAGCAGAAGTAGCAATAGTAGCAACAGCAGCAATAGTAGCAACAGCAGTAGCAGCGGCAGAAGTAGCAACAGCAACAATAGTAGCAATAGCAGTAGCAGCAGCAGCAGCAGAAGTAGCAACAGCAGCAGTAGTAGCAACAGCAGTAGCAGCAGCAGAAGTAGCAACAGCAGCAATAGTAGCAACAGCAGTAGTACCAGCAGCAGAAGTAGCAACAGCAGCAATAGTAGCAACAGCAGTAGCAGCAGCAGAAGTAGCAACAGCAGCAATAGTAGCAACAGCAGTAGTACCAGCAGCAGAAGTAGCAACAGCAGCAATAGTAGCAACAGCAGTAGCAGCAGCAGAAGTAGCAACAGCAGCAATAGTAGCAACAGCAGTAGCAGCAGCAGCAGCAGCAATAGTAGCAACAGCAGCAATAGTAGCAACAGCAGTAGCAGTAGCAGAAGTAGCAATAGTAGCAACAGCAGTAGCAGCAGCAATAGTAGCAACAGCAGCAATAGTAGCAACAGCAGTAGCAGTAGCAATAGTAGCAGCAGCAGTAGCAGCGGCAGAAGTAGCAACAGCAACAATAGTAGCAACAGCAGTAGCAGCAGCAGAAGTAGCAACAGCAGCAATAGTAGCAACAGCAGTAGCAGCAGCAGAAGTAGCAACAGCAGTAGCAGTAGCAGCAGCAGCAGAAGTAGCAACAGCAACAATAGTAGCAACAGCAGTAGCAGCAGCAGCAGCAGAAGTAGCAACAGCAGCAATAGTAGCAACAGCAGCAATAGTAGCAACAGCTGTAGCAGCAGCAAAAGTAGCAACAGCAGCAATAGTAGCAACAGCAGTAGCAGCGGCAAAAGTAGCAACAGCAGCAATAGCAGCAGTAGCAGCAGCAACAGTATCAGCAACAGTGCAGTAGCAGCAGCAGCAAGTCAGGTAGTTGTAGTAGTGGTCGTAATTACAATGCTTTGTAGGAGTCGCGGTGGTATATTTAACAAATAGATTCCATTTTGCCGTTGTCTGTTCATGCACAGATGACGTCACAACGTGGTAAGAACAAAAAAGTGGCCCACCAGACGCAGTCGAGTGGGTCACTGATGTTCTTACCACGTTGTGACGTCTTCTGTGCATCTATAACTGAACAGACAACAACAAAAATGGAATCTATTTGTTTTACACAATATAAAAATTACACAATACTTCTTGCTGGATTTTGGGGCGTGAAGAAAGAAAAAAGCAAGTCAGCTGACGTGATCTGACGTGATCCATGTGTCTGCCCACTAAAAGATCATGGCCAACAACCAATGAAAACACGCATAGCAACCAGGATATTGTATAATGATAACTACCTTGTTAGCGTTTATCTTACCGTTAAATAACGCACATCTGAGACCTGACTTTTGCTATGAAATTTCTAGGAGGATATCATAGCATTTTTCCAGAAAGAGTTCCCAGATTCAATTCCGTTATATGGAAAGTACGTTGCTCCACTGTGCTGGATTTACTAAGTGAATTGATAATTACAGGGGGTGGACAAAAAGAGTGGCCATCATTAAAATATGGTTAATGTGGAATAACTATATTGTTCGAGAAAAGAAAAATATGTAAAGTCGTAAAGTGATATATTTTAGAATGCATGCGTCAATATCTGCTCAAATATGATATCCAATTCTAATTTTGTTATTGGTTTAAAAGATACATTAACTTTGAAAGCATGCCACGCTGTAAAGCTGTAGTGAAATCAAGTGAAATGGCAACAAAATATCTAATTATTTTGCTGTTATAATACTTTCATAGTATACAAACTCCATTAATCATTTTGAAGACCAATTGGAATAAGTCGAACTAAGATTCACTTCATTTGTTATATTTTAAATCAATGGATAAAATTAGAATTTGATATCATATTTGAGCAGATCTTGACGCATGCATTCTTAAAATATATAACTTTACATATTTTTCTGTACTCTGATAAAAGTTACACAATGGCAATTTATAGTTTATATCAAGCCTGGTTCTCATAGGTCGCCGATCGTCGGCGATTTGTGATTTAGATGCATGTTAAAACGGGAAGTGCAGCAGCATGTTAAGTAGTAAAGAACAGTGCAGAAAAGCAGTGCTTTTATTCTTTTACTTAACATGCATCCAAATCATGGGTCGGCGACGATCGGCGACCATTGGCGACATATGAGAACCAGGCTTGAATTACGGTTAATGATATAGCAATTTTACTCTGTTCTGTGCACGAAGTCATCACGTGCTTATGTAACGTACCGAGCTACCCAATCAATAGACTTAACGACTTTCAGTCAGACAGAACCTCTCTTTATTTTAACAATATTGTTACTTTTATACCCTAGGCCCAAGTTGAACGTTACAAACAAATAACCAAATATAGAAATACAACTACTATACGTATAATATACATGACCTATGTAAAGGAAGGGTGTTACAGGAAAGGGAGCGTTTACCGCAATTTGCTATATCGTGCTTTTACGCGCTAATTCTGCTAACTAATAATTGTTAATTTACATTCGTCACACTTAGCTGACAGTCCATACATGACTATCGTGTACACAAACAACCCATTGTCCCAAGAATACAACCTTTGTCTGTGCCACAACAAAGGCACCACCACAGAACTAAGCACTAACCTAGGTATGCCCATTAGTCACTCCGACCATTCGCGCATCTACTTCCCTGGAGTGAGTTACTCTGATACTGCATAGTCAAAGATAAAGAAAGTAAAGTAGGAAAAAGTTTTCCCACCCGCCTCCCTTCTAACAACTAATCAATCAGCAGGATCATTTAATGTAAAAAAACTAAGAAAAACGAGAACTTATCATTGTATTACGAGAAAATTACATTTAAAATAAGTAATTGTCATTTTTCAATAAAAATGTTTTCGGGGCGGGAAGTGGTGTCCTCCAGGCCACACTTCACCCAAGGTGAAGCCCACGCCAAGACATGAGGGCAAGGTCCGATCCAATAGGCGAGTTTCAGGGTGTTGCGCGTGCATCATTTTTCAAAAAACTGGCAAGCTCCCTTCAAGGTAAATGTACTATTTAAAATAAACAAAGTATAGATACAGTTTCTGGATATTTAACACTGTAATTCTGCTGTTGTTGGCTCGCTAGCAAGTCTGTTTGCCATTGCTTACTTTGTAGAGAGCCCGCCAAGAGCCCGCCAATTCCTTTCCAAAACGATGCGCGCGCAACACCCTGAAACTCGCCTATTCAGGAGTGCCAGGGCCCTTACCTTCACTCCGACCTTGTTTCTCCCGTTTTCTGAGGGCCCTTACCCTCAGAACTGCACTTTTCATCACCCTACCCTAACTTTGCCTCAAAAATTGTGTATAATCATTAAATGTACATTAATCATACTTTCAATGATGGCCAATTTTTTTGTCCACCTCCTGTATATCAGTTTTCGAATTCTATATTTATTTTTTATTTTATTTCAGAGATCATTTGATTAAAGAGTACTTAACTAACGTTGTTGGAAACATGGTTTCAGTTAAGGTATATCTGGCACTGTCAATGTTTGTCCTTTCTATACACGCGTGAAAATCTCTCAAGTTGTTACAGCATTGTTGCCGGAACAATGCTGTAACAACTTGCAACAATGCTGTAACAACTTGTTGACATATGTTAACAACATTGATAAATGAACAACATTGTTCATCATTGTTTCAACAAGTTGTTACTGCTTGATGAAACAACAACCGTTGTTCACGCATGTTGTAACAACCCGAAGAACGTGTTGATACATCAACCATGTTCACCATTGTTGTAACATTGTTGTTCATCGTTGTTATTTCGTCATGCTGTTACAACATGTTGTATCATGTGCGAACAACGTTGTTGGCTATAAAAAATGTGCTGTTGGAACAACTTGTTCATGACTGTTGATTTATCCGTGAACAAGTTGTTCGAACTATAAGTGAACAACTTGTTGACAACTTGTTCACGGCGAGCAGCACAACATTGTTCACGCCTGTTGACAACCGTGAACAAGTTGTGCGTTATTTTTACGCGTGTATATACGGTATTGTCTTCGTTGCTAAATTTTAATTAACGAAATCTCTGCCTAGTGTGATCCTTATCACGTTAAAGACAAGGTAGCGTTCTTTGGAGATGCAGCTCATGCTATGGTGCCATTTTATGGTCAAGGAATGAACTGTGTAAGTTACGGAAAATTATTGCTGCCTCCCACCAGGGAGGCAGCACACTATTCTTGTCATCTCTCTTGGGTTACCTCTATGCGTTAGTCGTGCTCAGTCTTTTTGCAGAGCTATGTATGGCTGCGTATATCAATTTTCGGATTTGGAGATTTCGAGATGTTGGTTCTGAACCTTCCTGATCATGCAACAGATGGGTGGGTATGGCAGCAGTAAAGGGCCTGGGTACGAGGCTGCAGCAAAGTGCGCTAAGTAAGTGCGGCCAATGAGCATGTCTTTTATACTTGCTTGTGGAAGTATTCATCAAGGCCATGAACGTTTTAGTGGTCAGTCTCACAGTGCTCTTTTATGAGTATCAGCGCTGTTAACAGCACAAACTATTCAGGTGAACGATTGGAATTCATCTACTGTCGACCGAGTCTTAGTGCAAGGAGACAATAATGAATATGTACTTGAATGCCTTCCACAATGGTCTTATCCCACGTGAAGAATTGTTGTCGCTGAACAATCTACCAACTATTAACCAGGCAGCACTTCCTTGCGATAGTAACTTCTAGTTTAGTTATGTTTTCTCTCGAGTCTTTGGGAAACCAAACTAACTTTTTTTTCTGGATCAGACATTAACTTCAGAAAAGGGTCAGTCCGTCCTCTTTGCCAAGACCCTGGTTGTCAGTTAAATTTGTTCATTTTGTTATAAAATTTGTTTTGCATGTTTATTTGAAAGAAGGGCCCGCTCTTTTAGCTGAGATCTCGCTATTGACCACCCCATATCTCGCGCTTAGGAGAGCTGGAAGTTTTTCATATAAACTTAATGATGCTTAAGGTCTTCGTATCGGTTTTCAGGGTCATTTTTGTAAGCGCCCTCAATTCGTCAGAATTTATGCCACAAAAATAAAATAGATATCGTTAGAAAGCTATTAATTTGTAGAATACAATGGTGTCTTTGGTTTCGCGATAAACAGAATAGAATAGAATAAAACTTTATTTTACGAGGGAAAAGACGTATTAACCGTAAAGGTTATCTAACATACGGCCCTCACAATATTACAATATTTACAAATACAACAGACTAACTAATACACTATATATGGAAATAATGTCAAGTGATAAATTAGTCAATAGAAACACATTTACAATTCAATAAAAAATTACAATTGACGCAAAAAAGGTCTCCCAGATGGTTAATACAGGTAAGTTTGTGAAGAAAGTAATTACTGAGTTTGCGTTTAGTAGTAGTTGATCTTAACGTGAAAGCATCAGAAGTACATGCAGGTGGCATGGCAAGCTGTTTGCCATCATTATCTAAGGCGTTAAAGAGAATTGAGGCGCTGTAGAGAAATGTTAAACACAAACCGTTAATAGTAGGCTAGTGAATTTTTTAATTAAAACCAGAGGGCTTCACCCGGGGCGACTCGAGTAAAAAGCGTTTTATTTTGTTCAAAATCTTTTTTCTACTTTGATTCCGAGATAAGTTTCCAGCAAAACTGTGTCAGCGTTTTTTGATATGTGGAGTTTTACCGATTTTATTGACGACCAAAGTTAAAAATGCTCTTTTTTGACCAACATTCGGACAAAATAAGTCATAAATTCGAAATCAGGCAATAAACAAAAAAAACGCTGACACCGTTTTGCTGGACATTTATCTCGGAATCGAACTGCAAAAATTTTTTTGAACAAAATGAAACGCTTTGTTCTTAAGTCGCCCCGAGTGAAGCCCTCTGGTTTTAATTTAAAAATTCACAACTATTAACGGTTTGTGTTTATCGCGAAACCAAAGACACCATTGTATTCTACAAATTCATAGCTTTCTAACGATATCTATTTTATTTTTGTGGCATAAATTCTGACGAATTGAGAGCGCTTTGCAGAAATGACCCTGCAAACTTATACGAAGACCTTAAGTGGGGTGGGCTGAGAGTTCTTCATATAAACAGCTATCAAGAGGGTGGCTTTCTTAAGAGGGCTGATAAGAGTTATACGCATCAGCACGAAAGGCTAGAGAATCATCGTGTGACTGCGAGGTGAAATCTAGTCCTCTTACTAGAGCTTGCCCTCTCTATATAGACACCTAGCTCCTGGGACAATTATCCAGGAAGAAAAGACTATCTAGATCAACGGTGACTTCTGATCTGTTGTCTAGGGGTTGGAAGATTGTCGTATATTTAATGACTTTCTTGAAAAGTTTGACGATGACTTTGGTAAGCATTGCAGAACTGTGACAGTAGCTTATCCTTCTTATCATTATTAATATCATCATCATCATCATCATCATATCATCATCATCATCATCATCATCATTATCATTATTGTCATCATGATCATTAGCATCATCATCATCATCAACAACAACAACAACAACAACAACAACAACAACAACAACAACAACAACAACAACAACAACAACAACAACAGCAGCAACAACAACAACAACGACAACGACAACAACAACAACAACAACGACAACAACAGCAACGACAGCAACGACAACGACAGCAACAACAACAACAGCAGCAGCAGCAGCAACAACAACAACAACAACAACAGCGACAACGGCAACAGCGACAGCAACGACAGCAACGACAACGACAGCAACGACAACGACAACGACAGCAACGA
>OZ036003.1:7515329-7640329 GCA_964035015.1 Corallium rubrum
TATAATATACATGACCTATGTAAAGGAAGGGTGTTACAGGAAAGGGAGCGTTTACCGCAATTTGCTATATCGTGCTTTTACGCGCTAATTCTGCTAACTAATAATTGTTAATTTACATTCGTCACACTTAGCTGACAGTCCATACATGACTATCGTGTACACAAACAACCCATTGTCCCAAGAATACAACCTTTGTCTGTGCCACAACAAAGGCACCACCACAGAACTAAGCACTAACCTAGGTATGCCCATTAGTCACTCCGACCATTCGCGCATCTACTTCCCTGGAGTGAGTTACTCTGATACTGCATAGTCAAAGATAAAGAAAGTAAAGTAGGAAAAAGTTTTCCCACCCGCCTCCCTTCTAACAACTAATCAATCAGCAGGATCATTTAATGTAAAAAAACTAAGAAAAACGAGAACTTATCATTGTATTACGAGAAAATTACATTTAAAATAAGTAATTGTCATTTTTCAATAAAAATGTTTTCGGGGCGGGAAGTGGTGTCCTCCAGGCCACACTTCACCCAAGGTGAAGCCCACGCCAAGACATGAGGGCAAGGTCCGATCCAATAGGCGAGTTTCAGGGTGTTGCGCGTGCATCATTTTTCAAAAAACTGGCAAGCTCCCTTCAAGGTAAATGTACTATTTAAAATAAACAAAGTATAGATACAGTTTCTGGATATTTAACACTGTAATTCTGCTGTTGTTGGCTCGCTAGCAAGTCTGTTTGCCATTGCTTACTTTGTAGAGAGCCCGCCAAGAGCCCGCCAATTCCTTTCCAAAACGATGCGCGCGCAACACCCTGAAACTCGCCTATTCAGGAGTGCCAGGGCCCTTACCTTCACTCCGACCTTGTTTCTCCCGTTTTCTGAGGGCCCTTACCCTCAGAACTGCACTTTTCATCACCCTACCCTAACTTTGCCTCAAAAATTGTGTATAATCATTAAATGTACATTAATCATACTTTCAATGATGGCCAATTTTTTTGTCCACCTCCTGTATATCAGTTTTCGAATTCTATATTTATTTTTTATTTTATTTCAGAGATCATTTGATTAAAGAGTACTTAACTAACGTTGTTGGAAACATGGTTTCAGTTAAGGTATATCTGGCACTGTCAATGTTTGTCCTTTCTATACACGCGTGAAAATCTCTCAAGTTGTTACAGCATTGTTGCCGGAACAATGCTGTAACAACTTGCAACAATGCTGTAACAACTTGTTGACATATGTTAACAACATTGATAAATGAACAACATTGTTCATCATTGTTTCAACAAGTTGTTACTGCTTGATGAAACAACAACCGTTGTTCACGCATGTTGTAACAACCCGAAGAACGTGTTGATACATCAACCATGTTCACCATTGTTGTAACATTGTTGTTCATCGTTGTTATTTCGTCATGCTGTTACAACATGTTGTATCATGTGCGAACAACGTTGTTGGCTATAAAAAATGTGCTGTTGGAACAACTTGTTCATGACTGTTGATTTATCCGTGAACAAGTTGTTCGAACTATAAGTGAACAACTTGTTGACAACTTGTTCACGGCGAGCAGCACAACATTGTTCACGCCTGTTGACAACCGTGAACAAGTTGTGCGTTATTTTTACGCGTGTATATACGGTATTGTCTTCGTTGCTAAACTGTAATTAACGAAATCTCTGCCTAGTGTGATCCTTATCACGTAAAAGACAAGGTAGCGTTCTTTGGAGATGCAGCTCATGCTATGGTGCCATTTTATGGTCAAGGAATGAACTGTGTAAGTTACGGAAAATTATTGCTGCCTCCCACCAGGGAGGCAGCACACTATTCTTGTCATCTCTCTTGGGTTACCTCTATGCGTTAGTCGTGCTCAGTCTTTTTGCAGAGCTATGTATGGCTGCGTATATCAATTTTCGGATTTGGAGATTTCGAGATGTTGGTTCTGAACCTTCCTGATCATGCAACAGATGGGTGGGTATGGCAGCAGTAAAGGGCCTGGGTACGAGGCTGCAGCAAAGTGCGCTAAGTAAGTGCGGCCAATGAGCATGTCTTTTATACTTGCTTGTGGAAGTATTCATCAAGGCCATGAACGTTTTAGTGGTCAGTCTCACAGTGCTCTTTTATGAGTATCAGCGCTGTTAACAGCACAAACTATTCAGGTGAACGATTGGAATTCATCTACTGTCGACCGAGTCTTAGTGCAAGGAGACAATAATGAATATGTACTTGAATGCCTTCCACAATGGTCTTATCCCACGTGAAGAATTGTTGTCGCTGAACAATCTACCAACTATTAACCAGGCAGCACTTCCTTGCGATAGTAACTTCTAGTTTAGTTATGTTTTCTCTCGAGTCTTTGGGAAACCAAACTAACTTTTTTTTTCTGGATCAGACATTAACTTCAGAAAAGGGTCAGTCCGTCCTCTTTGCCAAGACCCTGGTTGTCAGTTAAATTTGTTCATTTTGTTATAAAATTTGTTTTGCATGTTTATTTGAAAGAAGGGCCCGCTCTTTTAGCTGAGATCTCGCTATTGACCACCCCATATCTCGCGCTTAGGAGAGCTGGAAGTTTTTCATATAAACTTAATGATGCTTAAGGTCTTCGTATCGGTTTTCAGGGTCATTTTTGTAAGCGCCCTCAATTCGTCAGAATTTATGCCACAAAAATAAAATAGATATCGTTAGAAAGCTATTAATTTGTAGAATACAATGGTGTCTTTGGTTTCGCGATAAACAGAATAGAATAGAATAAAACTTTATTTTACGAGGGAAAAGACGTATTAACCGTAAAGGTTATCTAACATACGGCCCTCACAATATTACAATATTTACAAATACAACAGACTAACTAATACACTATATATGGAAATAATGTCAAGTGATAAATTAGTCAATAGAAACACATTTACAATTCAATAAAAAATTACAATTGACGCAAAAAAGGTCTCCCAGATGGTTAATACAGGTAAGTTTGTGAAGAAAGTAATTACTGAGTTTGCGTTTAGTAGTAGTTGATCTTAACGTGAAAGCATCAGAAGTACATGCAGGTGGCATGGCAAGCTGTTTGCCATCATTATCTAAGGCGTTAAAGAGAATTGAGGCGCTGTAGAGAAATGTTAAACACAAACCGTTAATAGTAGGCTAGTGAATTTTTTAATTAAAACCAGAGGGCTTCACCCGGGGCGACTCGAGTAAAAAGCGTTTTATTTTGTTCAAAATCTTTTTTCTACTTTGATTCCGAGATAAGTTTCCAGCAAAACTGTGTCAGCGTTTTTTGATATGTGGAGTTTTACCGATTTTATTGACGACCAAAGTTAAAAATGCTCTTTTTTGACCAACATTCGGACAAAATAAGTCATAAATTCGAAATCAGGCAATAAACAAAAAAAACGCTGACACCGTTTTGCTGGACATTTATCTCGGAATCGAACTGCAAAAATTTTTTTGAACAAAATGAAACGCTTTGTTCTTAAGTCGCCCCGAGTGAAGCCCTCTGGTTTTAATTTAAAAATTCACAACTATTAACGGTTTGTGTTTATCGCGAAACCAAAGACACCATTGTATTCTACAAATTCATAGCTTTCTAACGATATCTATTTTATTTTTGTGGCATAAATTCTGACGAATTGAGAGCGCTTTGCAGAAATGACCCTGCAAACTTATACGAAGACCTTAAGTGGGGTGGGCTGAGAGTTCTTCATATAAACAGCTATCAAGAGGGTGGCTTTCTTAAGAGGGCTGATAAGAGTTATACGCATCAGCACGAAAGGCTAGAGAATCATCGTGTGACTGCGAGGTGAAATCTAGTCCTCTTACTAGAGCTTGCCCTCTCTATATAGACACCTAGCTCCTGGGACAATTATCCAGGAAGAAAAGACTATCTAGATCAACGGTGACTTCTGATCTGTTGTCTAGGGGTTGGAAGATTGCCGTATATTTAATGACTTTCTTGAAAAGTTTGACGATGACTTTGGTAAGCATTGCAGAACTGTGACAGTAGCTTATCCTTCTTATCATTATTAATATCATCATCATCATCATCATCATATCATCATCATCATCATCATCATCATTATCATTATTGTCATCATGATCATTAGCATCATCATCATCATCAACAACAACAACAACAACAACAACAACAACAACAACAACAACAACAACAACAACAACAACAACAACAACAGCAGCAACAACAACAACAACGACAACGACAACAACAACAACAACAACGACAACAACAGCAACGACAGCAACGACAACGACAGCAACAACAACAACAGCAGCAGCAGCAGCAACAACAACAACAACAACAACAGCGACAACGGCAACAGCGACAGCAACGACAGCAACGACAACGACAGCAACGACAACGACAACGACAGCAACGACAACAACAACAACAACAACAACAACACCCACCATCATTGTCTTCGTCATGTTTTTCGTCATTATCTGTTTTTCTTCGATTTTATTTAGGTAAAACAATGGAAGCTTTTACTCAGTCGAGAAGCACAGACGTCAAAGCAATTTGTGATCTCTCGATGCAAAACTACATTGAGGTGTTCTTTTCTCAGTACATTAGTATGGTGTTTTCAACATAGAGATCATATAAATACTAGAGGGGGCATCCTATCTTTATTTCAGTCAACCGTGGGTAACCAATTGAACGCCGCCATCTTGGATTTTTTTTTGGAGGCAAACATTAGGCGCGTTGGTTGGCAAAGGACTGGGTCTAGTACATTTGCCAATCAATTGACTGAAATATCATAGGTAATGGCGGCTGCCATGTGGTTACCAAATTTTCCCGCCAATGCCCCCTCTAGTATTCAGATGATCTCTATGGTTTTCAGCTAATTGAAGTCGGTTTTTTTGCTGTAAACAAGCTGTTCTAAGTAGTTAAAAGGTATTGGCAATAAAAATTAAGTTTGTCTCATTTGAAAGAACTCGTCAAATGGTATAAGAAGACCTTTTATAATTTTTCCGTGTCTGTTTTGGTTTTAGAAATATTTTGACTAAAGACAGCGTGTTGTCTGCCATCTTTGGAATTATTTTTCGATATGCAAAATTATGCAGGTGACGACATAACCAGGGTAAAGTGAAATTTTTATCTTGCCAACCTTATGACATTATGAGCTAGAAACTCAATTTTCTGTTGCGCTGTTTCCAATTTAAATTGACCCACAACATTTAGAAAGCCTTCCGTGGAAATCTGGTCACCCACGGAGTAGTTTCATCAGGTTTACCCTGCTTGTGACATCACCAATTTCCTAGTTAATTAGACCCAATATTACAACGCAAGATGGCGGACAGCACGCTGTCTTTGGTCGAAATATTTCCAAAACCAAAACAGATACGGAAAAATTGTAAAAGGTCCTCTTATACCATTTGACGAGTTCTTTCAAATGAGACAAACTTATTTTTTATTGCCAATACCCTTTAACGGGTCTCGAACCCAAAATCAAACTAACGTCTTTTTATTTCAGATGAGATCATCTGTGAATTCTCGATTGTTCCTTATAAAGAAAAAGATTGACAACTTCTTTCATTGGTTAATGCCCAATACTTTCATACCCAAATATTCAATGGTAACGTATGGTGTGAATTTGTCTATTACGCTGCAGCCTTTAAGGTTTTTAAAGGCCTAGTTCTCACATGTCGTCGATCATCGGCCATCACGTCGGCGATCATCGGCATCACGTCAGCGATCACAATGGTAGTCAATTATGTAAAGGCTGTTTTCCACTAGGGGATATTTTTCGAACGAAACGACTTTTTTCTTTTGTCTTGCTTGGCTAATTAGTTCCACCCGAGAGCTTACGAGACAAAAGAAAATGTCACTTCGCGCGTGAATTTTTCCTATGACGAGTAAAATTTTGTGGCGTTAGTCAGAGTAAAATCCATAAGACTAGAGAGTTGGATGCCACCCAAAAAAGAGTTCAATCTAGTTTTATAATAACTGAATTGTGTAATATTTTTTAGGTTGCTTTTACGTGTATTCCATATCGTGAAGTTATTGCTAGATCGCATTGGCAAGACAAGGTATAATAGTCATAGACAATAAGCCGTGCTACCATTTTAAGTCGTCAACTCCAAGTTGACAACGCCCATGATGAACACCGCTGCCAAACGTGTGCGCATGTGTGAATTCGCTGAGTAAACATTGCAAGAGAAGTGGGAACTAGCCGTGGCGACAACAACCAGACAGTGAAGACTAAGTAAGACTCGACTATTCATTTGTGTTTTAAAAGAAGGGTAAAGAAAATTACGAATGGGTAAATTCAGAATATGTTACAATATTGACAAGGAAGCCATGCACAAATTACCTACCTTATCTTTTTGGTAGTATGCTTATAATTTTAACTTTTGTGTCGGACTCTCGGACCAGTCCAAATATTTCAGTGTTTTCCCGCTCTTTTTCCGAGGACGAGCTAGGACGTCGCACATGCGCAAAACGTTTGGCAGCGGTGTCCCCATGATGCTTATTTATACGTGCGGGGATCCCTTTAAAGTGCCTCTGTGGCCTGTGGGATCTTTACATATTTAAATAACTTAGGCTAAAAGAAAATGTTTCCCGAAATTTTTTCTCAAAAATATTAAATCCCCGCCCGTTAACAGCGCTCCGAAGTTGGCCAAATCAGCCCAAATCGCGCCATTTTGAAAGTTAGACCGTTTTCTTGGGCCTGGGCTCTAATTGATGGATCTAACGTCACAGTCGGAACATCAAAATTTCTTCCGCCGAGTCTGAGTCAGACGAACCATCTTGGAACATATTGATGAATATATCTAAAGTTTTCACTGCCTAAATAAAGGTTTAAGAGACGCAATACCAAAAACACACTAAAAGGTCAGAAATTCGGTTCCGACCGTGACGTCAACAGTAAATTCTCACCAGGTCCCTAATGCATGGTCACAGTTATAGAGGTACTAACCAACTTTAATTGGAGCGCTGTTAATGGGCGGAGATTTAATATTTTTGAGAAAAAATTTCTGGAAACATTTTATTTTAACCTAAGTTATTTAAATATGTAAAGATCCCACAGGCCATAGGGGCACTTTAAAAGTTGTTGAGCACAGCTTAAAAATAGGCACGCTTGGGCGTACGTGTATCTACTGCGTCAGACTGCTCGAACCACGTATATAGACACAAAAGCGGGCCACCACATACGTACCTCCTACTGTGCAAACCCTTTCAGCACAGTTGCCCCTCTTATTAAGGTCTTCGTTAAGGTTTTCAAGGTCATTTCTGTAAAGCGCTCTCAATTCGTCAGAATTTATGCCACAAAAATAAAATAGATATCGTTAGAAAGCTATGAATTTGTAGAATACAATGGTGTCTTTGGTTTCGCGATAAACACAAACCGATAATAGTTGTGAATTTTTTAATTAAAACCAGAGGGCTTCACTCGGGGCGACTTCAGAACAAAGCGTTTCATTTTGTTCAAAAAATTTTTTTCGCAGTTCGATTCCGAGATAAATGTCCAGCAAAACGGTGTCAGCGTTTTTTTATTTATTGCCTGGTTTCGAATTTATGACTTATTTTGTCCGAATGTTGGTCGAAAACAGCATTTTAAACTTTGGTCGTCAATTAAATCGGCAAAACTCGACATATCAAAAAACGCTGACACCGTTTTGCTGGAAATTTATCTCGGAATCAAAGTACAAAAAATAAGATTTTGAACAAAATAAAACGGTTTTTACTCGAGTCGTCCCAAGAGAAGCCTTCTGGTTTTAATTAAAAAATTCACAACTATTAACGGTTTGTATTCATAGCTTTCTAACGATATCTATTTTATTTTTGTGGCATAAATTCTGACGAATTGAAAGCGCTTTACAGAAATCGGACCCTGCAAACCTTAAGGAAGACCTTAAGCGGACACCTCAATGTGTCTGCTTAATAGGGACTGTACGTCCATATAAACGTTATATATAAAAGTTATATCCGTAGACTGGAATGAAGTTTACTGAATTGCAATGCTGGAGCTCACCGGTAAGGTCTAGAGACTGAACACTGAACAAAAAAAAGCGAAATAACTTCTAAAATAGTAGAATATGTGAGTTCTGAAATACCTAGTACAATCAACGTGGTTTTTTTGCTCCATTTTCTTAAAGTGCCTATGAAGCGAAAATTATTATTGTCTTAAATGAAAGAACTCTCAAAACGACAAAGTAACATCTTTTGCAGATCTTCGTTTCCGTGCCTCGTTGAGATATTTCAATTTTTTGGATATGCAAATTAAACACTTTGACATCACACGTGTATAGTGAGTTATCGGAGAAAGTTCTATATCTTTGCTATTATCAAACGAAATCACTTCGAAGCCGATCCTGTGCATCTATTTCGCATACAGCATTAGACATACAGATTTTTAATTGATTCCGTTTGATAATAGCAAAGATACCGAACCTTCTCTGATAACTCATTATATACACGTGTGATGTCAAAGTGTTTAATTTGCATATCAAAATAATTGAAATATCCCAACAACGAGGCACGGAAACGAAAATCTGCAAAAGATGTTACTTTGTCGTTTTGAGGGTTCTTTCATTTAAGACAATAATAATTTTCGCTTCATAGGCACTTAAAATCTTCCCGCTTTTCGACCGGGAATGAAATTCATCCCGGTCAACCGGGACGTCTCGCTATATATTAAAGGCTTATTAACCGAGTGCGCGGTCTGTACGGGAAAGTATTTGCCTGAGGTTTTCGTACAGACCGAGCGACGAAGGAGCGAGGTTTGTGCGATAAAACCGAGGGCAAATACTTTCCAGTACAGACCGAGCAAACGAGGTTAATAAGGAATTTATTATATGGCTATTGGTTCATTTTATTTTTAACCTTCGAGCGTTGTTTTCGTCTTCGGAGTATGCTGTTTACCTTACCTGTTGAATTTTTCGTGTCGCTTCTTGGCCTTCTTATTTACACCGGTTCGGCGTTTATTTGTCGTGTTTTTAGATAAACAACTTTAAAGAAAACCAGCAGTGATGTTCCAACACATTTTATTGTTCAGAATATTTGAATAAAGATACCTATTTCTCTTTTATTTGTATTCAAATCAACTCCGAAATTTTCCCGCCGAAACTTACAGGGCCGAGAAAAAAGCGTATTGACCGGTCGGTCAATATCGTAAAATCCCGACCTCTCAGGAACCAATCAGCGTGCGTCGTTTTGCGTACGGACCGGAAATCAAACCCAGCCATATAATAAAACCATAGTATTACCATGATCGCCTCGGATTCTTTTGTTCTCCGAGGGAATGTAAACCTCGTATTTCCCTCATTGCTCATGCAAGAGGGAAATTTTTCCTTTGTCTTCTAATTTCCCCGTGCATGTTGATGAGGGAAAATTAGAAGACAAAGAAATCCTTCGTCTTCTAAATTTCCCGCGTATATATTTCCCTTCATCAACATGCATGGGAAAATTAGATGCAACTTCTCTGATCAACCGTGTAAATTTCCTGTCGGTGAGATTCTCAAAGTTTTCCTTGGCGATCATAATATTACAAACTAATAACATGACTTTTTGGGAAATTAGCGATTAAATGTCCCCTTTGCCTCGGGAAGATTTGTAAAAGTCTTCGGGCCGAGGGCCAAACCTTCCCTCGACTGCGGGAAATTTAATCGCTAATTTCCCTCAAGTCATGTTATTACTTATAATTAGTGGAGGGGATGGTTTGGAAGCTCCATTGTCTTTCAGGATTATGCAATGGTCATGTTATTGTGTTCATGTTGGACGAAGGCACTTGGTTGAAGAAAGGCACTTGGACGAAGGACTACACAACGAACAAAGGACGCACAACACGTGACGACGAAGGCCTACACAACGAACAAAGGACGTACAACACGTGACGACGAAGGACTACACAATGAACAAAGGACGCACAACACGTGACGACGAAGGCCTACACTAATTATACCAGAACATTGCTATTGGATGTCTGCTTCATTATACAGAAAATACAATAGGTTCAGTGACCTAGAACCATAGAACAATGACTTTTGCCGACTACAACCCACCACCCCCACCCCCTGGTGACCACTAACTATGCTATAACGCAATCCTATAAAAAAGTTACGTTCACAAAGTCTTAAAGCATTGCGCACATTATTTTGAAAAATGTGTTTTCTTATTTGCCATTCATTATTCAGGTTATTACGAAGATAATTACAATGAGTGGACTACTTTCTGTTGGTCTTGGCGTTGGCCTAGCACTGAGATATCTACACAAAGCAAGATAAGTCACGAACAACGTTATATAAACAATTTTTAAAATTGAACAATTTCCAAAATACTCGAAAATGATATTCTTTGGCATTTTAAATTTATGTCGTGGCCTCTGTATTTTGGACTATTATTTATGTACTCGATTGTAGGCTTATATTATGTCAATCTAATCTTGTTCCCTGGGAATGAGATTGACAAACAAAAAAAGCAAACAAGAAAACCCGGATGCTGAATTCATGCTAAATTCGTCCAAAAAGCCTCGTTTTCATACTAAATTCGGTGTGCGCACTTAAGTGATGTCTATTTTGCAGGTGAGGTGAAGTGAGGTGAATAGGAAACTCTTGAAACTTATACCAGATTAAAGAGCACAAAATTATGTATATTTAAAAGAATCCTATAGAATAGCGCCTGAGTAAAGTGTGTTTTTGTATATTCTGTAATAGCGACCACCTCATGATGAATATAGATGTTTTGGTGTGTATATACAGGCCCGGCGGAAGCTCTGGACCCCCATGCACCCCCAGAAAATTTTGAATTTTGCATGCCCCAGAAAGGCATTTTCGGAGAGTTCTGAGAGGAATTTCCGAAAAATCAATCGGTAAGACAATGGTGATATTCAGGCATTTAAAGAGAAAATTCACGATAATTTAAGGCATTTGTTGCATTAAGAAAATTTAATAATTACGGCTTTTTAATTAACCTGCCGGATTTATTTGCTAATAGAATGTTTAAGCTTTACCTTGGTACGCCGAACTACAAACTGCAGCCTGCAGGCAAAGGTAAAATTGTTGTTTAAAAGACAATAAAAAGAAAACAGTCTTCCCACATTAAACTAAAACATAAAATAACCTTCATGGCAGGAAAAAGCAAATGAGTGGTAAAAAAACCCTCTACCAATAAAAACAACTCTCTGAATAAATTAGCTATAATGTTACGCCAGTGAGGTAACGAGAAGGTAGAACTCGGTGCTTAACTAAGTATTCCTTGACAAATCTCATTCTGGATTTCGTTTTCAAGATTGAAGCACCTTATTGTAATAAAACTTAAAAATTTTATATCGCTATTTTTATATATTTTTAAAAATGCTTATGTCAGCAAAAACATTTGACCAAAAAGTGGGGCGGCCGTGGCCGCCCCTGCCGCCCCAGCTCCGCCGGGCCTGATATAGTTTGCGAAGCAGACTACTGCTCGACCGCTCCCCCCTGGAAGCGCCAGAAGAACAGTCTGCGATCAATCGACACTAATGACGTACAGCTACCGGACGAAAAACCGTCGGTGGCATGTGATTGGTCTATTAAGCTTTCTTTGTATAATATAATTAAACATCTGAAATTCCGACTTCATGTGAGTAAATAAATATTTATTTATTATTGAGTGAACATTTTGGACATTTGAAAAAATTCCATATAACCCAGAAACATAAGCCATACATCAAAGGGAAGCTTATGAAATTTATAACAACATACGTACAAGATAGCGTTCAACAATGCATAGTTTTGAAGTTATAACTGTCTGAGTGTCTGCATGACAAGTAACAGACGGTGGATTTGAAAGTTTACAGTGAATATCGGGCAGCGTCATATCGCCCGAACTAAAATCAAACCAGTTTTATTAAGTTTGAGCAATTTTTAGTGGTCTAATGTATAGAAGACTGTCGAGACGATAGCATTATTACTTGTTTGAGAAATACAAAATAGAGTTGACTCTGGATTGTTTAGCCTGCGTAGCAGCCGGTTTTTTCGTTTATTTTTGGGGGGAGGGTTTATATTTGG
This sequence comes from Corallium rubrum, assembly GCA_964035015.1. Classification (NCBI taxonomy): domain Eukaryota; kingdom Metazoa; phylum Cnidaria; class Anthozoa; order Scleralcyonacea; family Coralliidae; genus Corallium; species Corallium rubrum. Next base: position 7,527,317 of record OZ036003.1, read on the forward strand.
GGTCGTGGAATACCGGAGGCGGAAAACCCGCAAAGGCGGAATTACCCGCCTCCGGTATTCCACGACCCCAAATATAAACCCTCCCCCCCAAAATAAACGAAAAAACCGGCTGCTACGCAGGCTATGGATTGTTAAAATATCATTACCCGTACGACCCTCGGGTACGGCAGTTTCAAATTTCAAATCAAAACAGTAAAACACGGCTTGGCGTTCCAGAGGTTTTTCGCGCTCGCCTTCCGGGTTGGCCCCTCCCACTTTACCGCCTGGCTTCCTCGTGTGTCCCCGTTATCCCCCACGACCGTCGGTCTAGACTCGGCCGACCTCAGGTCGCCCGAGTAATAAAACATATCGCTCCTGTGCATATGTACATGTACTCTTATAAAGGTCATTTGAACACGAAAGAAGTGTAAAGGCACTCGGCTTATAAGAGTACATATGCACGGAGCTTTATGTTTTATTTGTTAAACATACGCTTATAATTTCACACTTATAATTTCACACTCATAATTTCTTTAAGCACAATCCGTAGGGTCGCATGTCTTCCACATCTTTCGCCACAAAATACGGTGCTTCGACACCTGTGTTTGTCTCCGATATCACTTCTATATTTTTCAGGTTCACTCGGTTTTGTAGAATGCATAGATATTCTTGGTTGTCATGGGAAATTTTAATGGCGAAGCGCTCGGCTACTTTAATACAAGGAGTGGAGTAGATTACGTCTGTGTTTATATCGATATTGTATCTCTCAATAATATCTTTCATGAGGTTACGTATGTTTGGACCGTGATAGGAAACTTCCCATTCCCCCGGACTGGCCTCGCTTCTCCAGCCGGGTTTTCCCCAACCAAATGTCGTCTTCGTATGTTCCTAAGACCTTCAGAGCTTTTCTCCGCCATCCGCACGGCCTTCTGTAGCCATAGTCGCCTCTCTGACAACTGTCATTGTTCACTTCCGCTTTCAGGTTGGTGAAATCGTAGTCGTATTTCGAGTCGTACGCCGAATCTGAAACGTAGAACAATGGTTCCTGTCCTTTGCCATTCCAAAACGTTGCTTCGGTCGGATTAAAGAAGATATCTTTGATGTCAACTTCTCTGATCACACGTTTGTTTTCCTCGCGCTCTCTTTCGGCTTCTTCTTGCGTGAGAATCTGTATGCCACAAACGGCAGAGAATATGGCGGCTGCCTCTTCGCGTTTCTCGCTTTCGGTTTGTTTCGGCGCTCTTCCTAATCTTCGGACAGTGCATCTCCAGCATCTACACTTATCGGAACCATTAGTTCCGATCCAAAGGAAACTTTCCTGTCCGTTCCTATCCTGCGGAAGATTTCCCTGAGTGGAAACTAGCCCTAACAGCGTGGCATGCTTTCAAAGTTAATGTATTTTTTAAACCAATAACAAAACCAGACACAGTGCTAAAAAGCGGTGCACTGTGGCGTTCAAAATGTCGCGTTAAAAATGTCGCGTTAAAAATGTCGCGTTCAAAAATATCCGAACGAACGAACGAACGAACGAACGAACGAACGAACGAACGAACGAACGAACGAACGAACGAACGAACGAACGAACGAACGAACGAACGAACGAACGAACGAACGAACGAACGTACGTACGTTTGAAAGTTAGCTGCGCCCGCAAGCCAACTTTCAGGGCACCGCAATTAGAATTGGATGTCATATTTGAGCAGATATTGACGCTTGCATTTTAAAATATATCACTTTACATATTTTTCTTTTCTCGAATAATAGTTATTCCACATTAACCTTATTTTTAATGATGGCCACTTTTTTGTCCACCACCTGTATATATTCTTACACTCGAGATTTTCGGCAAAAATTCTTAGAACATATTTTAATCGAGTGAAATGCCAACTATTAAGGCCTGGACAAAAGCTTTCAACATCGCATTCAACATCATTCAACATTGTTGAACGATGTTGAATAATGTTGAAAGCACGAGTGGCCAAGTGAATTCAACATCGTTCAACATTCATGAATGACAATTAATTGAACGCGGGCTACCACAGAAGCTGGAATCGACAATATCCCGCATGGTGCATGTCTCTGTTGAACAAAGTTGAATGAAATGTGGCCAAATGCGTTCAACACCTTTCAACATTTTGAGAACAATAGAAACGTTGAACGCGTGTTGAACGAAAATTTGAACATGTTCAAATTTCGTTCAACATCATTCAACACCATTCAACAACGTTCAACATCATTCAACAGGGGTGGCCAAACGCTTTCAACATATTGAATTCAACAATGTTGAACGATGTTGAATGAAATGTTGAAAGCGTTTGGCCAGCCCTTTACTTGTAAGTTATAATATACGAAATTCTTCACCGGCATTAACACTATTTATATACAGAGTTTGTTGACATAGCTCTCGGCAACAGTCACCGTAGCTCAGTGCCGGTCAGAGCTCTGCACCAACATTGAACAATGGAACTCACCCTGAATACTGTCACAGGAGGAAACCAGAGTACCTCATGGAGAAAACCTGCGGTGTTTGGTGGGGTTTGGTGATACAGTGCTCAGCATGCATACGGGTCTGTCACTTCTGCAACCCCAAGGTTCGATTACTGCATGTTCAGTGCAATTATGAAGAGTGCTTCCAGTTTGACTATACCAAACACCACAGGTTTCCCCAGGGTACTCCGGGGTCATATTATTATTATTATTATTATTATTATTATTATTATATGAGGTTATAGCATAACCAAGGTTAACAACAAGGAAACCGTGCGTTGCGTCCGAGATGGCAGGAAGTGGGAGGAGCTAGTTACATTGGTACGCGAAGTAATCGCACATACGCTTTGGAGCTCGAGAAAATCATCACCCACCGTCCCACCCTTTATTCAATGGTCCAAATGGTAAGCTTTTCCACCAAATTTTGGTGTGATAGGTGCAAGTTAGTCCGAGGGGGTGGTCAATTCAAGATTTCATCCGCTCGGATCTTGACTTGAATCCAAATACCACGACTCGTCCCAGGCTTCCCCCTCGCTCAACAGCTTGCACCTAACCTTCCAAACTGGTAAGTATAGGTGAACGTAGTTGTTAATATTATTATTATTATTATTATTATTATTATTATTATTATTATTATTATTATTATTATTATTATTATTTATTTAAGGAGGATAAATTTTTCAGCAGAGCTGGTGGGGTCCTCCATTTACAGCTAAGACCTGTAGGTGTTGATTTTACGGAGGGAGGAAAACCGGAGAACCCGGCGAAAAACCTTCGAAGCACAGGAGAGACCAACTAAACTCTACTCACATGGGTCCCCACCCCGAGAACGGGGTTATTCCCAGACGGGCATCCATCCAAGTACTAACCCCATCCATCCGGGCTTAACTATTGGTGAGAGGCAGCGCCCTAATAGCACACGCCACCCGTGCTCCGTTCCTCCTGTGTAACTCGACCGGACTGGACCAATGAGGGTGGTCCTTACTGTATTTCTAGGGAGAACATGCAGTTTCGATGTAACTAATATATAAGAGTATCGATATTATATAAATAAAGTTAGGGTGTTTATATGGGCCGGGCTAGCCCGATTAACCGGGCTCACGCGATTGATTAGGATCGTACTGTGGTTTTGAAACTCGCATAAAATGAATTTACAAAGAAGAATTGGTTTAGTTTAGATGTAAACAAATCCTAACGTTAATACAAATCTCCTTTTGTGGCCGAGGAAAGATTCTAATCAATCGCGTGAGCCCAGTTAACCGCCCGGCTCATGTAAACAATTCTTTCCTGTACTGTAGTATATAACGCTGGACCAATAAGGGAAGGTCCTTACTGAACTTCTTATTGTATTGTACTGTACTGTACTGTACTGTATATTGTGTATTGTATTGTGTATTGTATTGTATTGTATTGTATTGTGTATTGTATTGTGTATTGTATTGTATTGTGTATTGTATTGTGTATTGTATTGTGTATTGTATTGTGTATTGTATTGTATTGTATTGTGTATTGTATTGTATTGTGTATTGTATTGTATTGTATTGTATTGTATTGTATTGTATTGTATTGTGTATTTTATTGTGTATTGTATTGTGTATTGTATTGTATTGTGTATTGTATTGTATTGTATTGTATTGTATTGTATTGTATTGTATTGTGTACTGTACTGTACTGTACTGTATATTGTGTATTGTATTGTATTGTATTGTATTGTGTATTGCATTGTGTATTGTATTGTATTGTATTGTGTATTGTATTGTGTATTGTATTGTGTATTGTATTGTGTATTGTATTGTGTATTGTATTGTATTGTATTGTATTGTGTATTGTATTTGTATTGTATTGTATTGTATTGTATTGTATTGTATTGTATTGTATTGTATTGTATTGTATTGTGTACTGTACTGTACTGTACTGTACTGTATATTGTGTATTGTATTGTATTGTGTATTGCATTGTGTATTGTATTGTATTGTGTATTGTATTGTGTATTGTATTGTGTATTGTATTGTGTATTGTATTGTGTATTGTATTGTATTGTATTGTGTATTGTATTGTATTGTATTGTATTGTATTGTATTGTATTGTATTGTATTGTATTGTATTGTATTGTATTGTATTGTATTGTATTGTATTGTATTGTATTGTATTGTGTATTGTATTGTGTATTGTATTGTATTGTATTGTATTGTATTGTATTGTGTATTGTGTATTGTATTGTGTATTGTATTGTGTATTGTATTGTGTATTGTATTGTGTATTGTATTGTGTATTGTATTGTGTATTGTATTGTGTATTGTATTGTATTGTATTGTATTGTGTATTGTATTGTATTGTGTATTGTATTGTGTATTGTATTGTGTACTGTATTGTACTGTATTGTATTGTATTGTACTGCACTGCACTGCACTGCACTGCACTGTGTTGTGTTGTGTTGTGTTGTGTTGTGTTGTGTTGTGTTGTGTTGTGTTGTATTGTATTGTATTGTATTGTATTGTATTGTATTGTGTATTGTATTGTATTGTGCATTGTATTGTGTATTGTATTGTGTATTGTATTGTGTATTGTACTGTATTGTACTGCACTGCACTGTATTGTATTGTGTTGTATTGTATTGTATTGTATTGTATTGTACTGTATTGTATTGTATTGTATTATATTGTATGGAGAGCAGTTTAGATGACTGTATGATAAATTTATCCAGTACTAAATAAGGTCAAATCGAAATATAGTAAGGGCGCTCGGAACGTTAGACATCTACGTTCAATAATTTCGATAGTAATTAAATTGCAATAATTTTTAACCTTACTATATTCCGATTTGTATTTCAACACTGCCCAAGCAGCACACTATTTTTATTTCACCGTTTGGATAAATAAGGTCAGTTTAGTTTAGTTTACTTTGTAGTTTTGCAAACGAAACTTGTTGGAGAAAATGTTAGATATTTGAACTGTTAAGCTCTTTGACGTTAGCAGTATTTAGTTATTACACAGACGGGATGAACAAAAATTGTGGACAAAAAAAAGTCCTCTTCACCCTTCACGGGCCATTTCACCGTAATTTTAGGTTTAACAATCGCTTTGAATAGGTAAATGCCTGCATCCTGTAGTGTTGAAACGTTAATGAATGGTCTTAAATGATAAAATAAATGTAGTACTTTGTTTGCCATAGACCTCCCGGGTTTTGTAAACTCAATTAATGTCGGTTCCACTCGGGGAGATTTTCCTCCAAGTCCGACTAAGCTGTCCGAAGAACGGACAGCTTAAAGTTTCCTTGATATTGTGAGCGCTCGGATATGGCAGTGGAAACTTTCCTGTCCGATCTTGTTTAATTGGGGAAGTTTTTTTCTGTGGAAACCGGGGCGTAACGCCAGACGATTTCACTGTATGTCAACGTGGCGGGGGATGCTGGTTTAATAGAAATGGTAACAAAAGGACTTTAGAGTGGTCACGCTCTTGACGTCATTCGATTCGGGATATTAAAATTGCAAATTTGAAACGAAGCTGCCCAATCTTACAAAACTCGTATACTGTTCCCTTAGTACATCCCAAAAGATTGGAATAGGCTCTATTAGTAATAGTATACGTTATTCTGTGATAGCTTTGGTAACGGTTGTGGGTTATCAACACTAAAGCATGGAGCACGACCTCGAGCACGACAGCAAGCCAACACGAAAGGAGTCGATAGCAATAGTCGGTGCCGGTCTGGTAAGTGCGTGTATTCATGTTTACAATTCTTGACTTCGCACAGGAGAGTTTCCGAATGACTAGAATTGTATATATCTAGACTATAGTTTTCGAATGATGCAGCAGCTGGGTTTACGTTTTAAGATTGGGGACACCGAATATGAAATACAATGTACACATTATGATTCGGTGAAAGGCGATGAGTTAGGAATTTGCATATCTACTCGGTTTAAAACTGAACTACAGATATAAATATGTACGATTAAATTTCACCGAAAAGAATATACCGGTCGGCATACCGGTTGGCATACCGTTCGACTAAACGTCGTTTCACTGAGATGCACGTGTGAGAAATTTGCGAGAAGATTTCTGTTGTCGCGCACTACGAATAATCGCTATTGCCATTGCCTTGGGATTCGAGTATTATGTTCGAGTTGATTTTAATACGATAAACTTATTGGATTAAATGACGAAGCAGTCCCGCTCACTGGGTTCAGGGGACTTATGGTGAGAGGTCTTCCATAATTTCTAAGACATGCTGTTCTCTTTTCATTTTGGTCAGTTGGTTGTCTGATGTGCTGATGTGTACTATTGTGTGCATGCCTAATAAGTGTACAAGTACAACAGACGTGGACTATCGAGTGTTAGCGATCAAAGTGTCAACTGTTAGAATATATATGAATATATATATATGACCATATATATAATCATTAACACCAGGTCCAGACCGGTAACCGGTTACCGGTCATGCAACTCAACAGGGTTCGTTGACTATATAAGCTCTCGCACAGTCTCGGCAAGACGGCGACAGCCTGTATGTGATTTATCGCAGTGATTATCGCAGGGTCGCGGGTTCAATTCCAGCCGGAAAGCATGCATCGTGTTGCATTTCTCGCCTCTGGGTCCACTGGGTCTTAATTAAATTGGTGTAGAATATCGCGCGTTCGACTTTTTTGTTTTGTCTTTCGAGTTTCCTGGACCATGTCGAACGACATCAAAAACTATTCAATTTGTACAAAAGAGAAGTCGAACACGCGACATTTTAGGCCTACTGGAAATGCAGCTTAAAAATATCCTTATGCTCCAAGATGTAATAGCTTCTTATTAACCGAGAGGACCGGCGAGCTCGGTGAGTTGGTCCATAGGTCTGTACTGTCAAGATCTTGGTATTGTGACGTTTTCAAAAATGTTTTTCAAATTCTGTATGTCTCTAGGTTGGGACCTTGAATGCGATCTTTCTCTCCAAAAGGGGCTACACAGTCGACATTTATGAAGTCAGAAAAGGTAAAATTACAATTCTTGTGTTTTGGTAAAATGGACTAAAGCCCTAATCAAACGAGAACGCAAGTCATCGCAAGTTGGCAGTCATGCTATCTCAGCCATGCAGCCGCTCTGAGTAATTTCCCGAAAATATTATGTACCGTAACAAAGTTAAAATTTGTTTAAAACACTCATGAAACCTTTATTTTGTTAATTTGGGTGTTCGAACAACCTCCACAGGAATTTGTGACTGCCAACTAGCGATGACTTGCGTTCTCGTTTGATTACGGCTTAAAAGCCACATATTTAATTTTTTGACGTTTTTTTCCAAAATTGTCTTTTCAAGATATCAGGAAGCAATCTTCTTTTGAAGGAAGGAGTATCAACTTGTCGTTGGCAACACGAGGAATCGAGGCCTTAGAAGCAGCAGGAGTCGAGGGTCCTGTGAGTGTCCAGAAGTTTAGCTTTCTCTTTTTGGAAAATCAAAAAAAGGAAAAAACTTTTAGTATTAAGCCTCTGAAAAAAGTTACCGAAACAAGGTTTCAGAAACAAACGTTTACAGTGTATGTTGAAAAGCTTCCGAAGTTTGTTTCAGAAACCAAGTTTCCCTGATTAGAACACTGTTCTATTTTTTGAAACAAGTTTCTCACACATCATTAGATATTCATAGTATTTCGGCCAATCCGGTTGCTTGATTTACGTCACTTGTACTTACCTAGAAACCCAGTCTAAACCAGAGACCAATTAATTCAAGTGCGAGAACAATACATATGTTAATTTAAAATTTCAATACTGTATTTAGAAATGTTTTCTAAATACAGTAAACTGTATTTAGAAAACATTTCTAAATACAGTACGCTGTATTTAGAAATCATTTCCCAATACAATTTTCTGTCGCTATAGAAACCAGTTCAAAATACAACAGATTTTTTTACCTAACAACGCTTCACAATATAAGCGACTGCATGCGATACATATATTACAAGTAAAATAGACTAACAAGAAACCAAACTTACGTTGGTGCAATTTAAGTTATTCGACGACAGACAGAAACCTACGAAAAGCACTAAAACAGTGATGTTGCTTGCAGACTGATTGAAGTAATGAAGTTTAAACAGCCATCTACCTTTCATCATAATATGAAGTACATATAAAAGTATACAAGACAGTCACCTCACGCTTTGTTTTCTCCAGTATCGACTATCGACCATTAACATCTTCTGTCTTTTTTAGTTTGTAAAGTTCTACATTATTCCAATTGTCATCTATATTTTCTCTGCTCAATATCAGTTCTGGCTAAATTGATTCTGCTATTCAACATAATCTAATGTATGTTATCCAATAAATCCAACGTCTTGCGAACCAAAACTCCTGGCTGTTTTAAAACAAAATTTCCCCTTGTCTCTGCAAGCGCTTGACGACTAGTCTGTTGTGATTGCCCTCATTGCAATGAATATCTAATGATGTGTGAGAAGCTATTTCAAATCCTCGTTAGTGTTCTAGACTTGGTTGCCAAATCCCATGTGCCGTTAACAACAGCTCGGCTGCGCCTCGCTATTGTTAACGGCACATAGGATTTAGAAACCACGTCTAGAACACTAACTCGGATTTGAAATATTACGTCAGAAACGTTTTCGGAAACTTGTTTCAGTGTATGCGTGCTTTACAATAACACGTCTAAAACTTTTCATTTCCAGGTACTTCAAGAAAGTGTCGCGATGTTTGGGAGGTTGATTCATGGAAAATCAGGAAAGAAAAAGGTTATGATGTATGGAAGTAAAGGAGAGGTATATTTTTGTGTGTTTTATTTCTTTCTTCCTTATTGTGTTCTTTTTCTTCTTTTCCTCTTTCATCCTTTCCTTCTATTTCTCTTCATTTTTTCTTCTTTATCTTCTTCCTCTTCTTTTTCCTCCTGCTTTCCTTTTTTTCCCTCCTGCTTTTTCTTTTTTTCTTTTTACTATTGCTCTTCTTGTTCTTCGTCATTTTTTTCTTCCTCTTTCTCCTCCTCTTTTTCCGGATTCTCCTCTTCCATCTCTTTATCTTTCTTTTTACTTTCTCGTCTTCTTTCCTCCTCTCTTCTTTTACTTTCCTTTTCTCTCCTTCTTCTTTCCTCTCTTCCTTCTCGTATTCCTCTCCTTCTGTTCTTTCTTCGCTTCTTCAGGGACTCGGGGAGCATTGGTGGCGTGTCCTGTTAGCGTGCTGCCTCTCACCACAAATTTAAGCCCAGTTAGACGGGGTTAGTACTTGGATGGGTGACCTCTTGGGAAGGACCCCATGCATTGTCGGGCTTAGAACTCATGTGAGTAGAGTTGTAGTTGATCTCTCCTGTGCTTCGAGGGTTTTTCGCCGGGTACTCTGGTTTTCCTCCCTCCGTAAAATGAACACCTACATCTTAGCCGTGTGAACTGTGTTGTATGGCGGCTGCTTGGAGCGCCTTTAATATTCCTCGACACGGCCACGTTGATCAATGTCCTTCGCAATTCAGTGCGGTACTGGCTGCAAATATGGATGATTAGTCTCAGTCCTTCGTGCTCGTGTTCTTCCTGTTTTCCTTTTTTTCTTCCTCTTCTTCTCTAGCTCTTTCTTTTCTTCCTCCTTCTTTTCATCCTGTTCTTCTTTTATTGTTGATAATTTGCACAATTGTACTTTTTCCGTCATGTCCGTTGTACTCCAGAATAATTTCGTTATTGTATAGAATATCACACGGAGTTTCGTTACTATTTTTTGTTTATAGAAACTTCTCTCAATTAACAGACGAAAATTAAACGAATATTTAATTACTGGTAAGTACCTACAAAATGATTGCCGGCATAGTTTACTACCATTTGCTTTCAAGCATTTAGCGAATAACTAGTTGTTTTCGAGTTTTGAAACAAACGTTGTCCAATGACAACTATACGCTTGACAGATCAAATCAATGACGAATCGGGGGTGTAACTTTTCGTTGTCATTGCTTCCGTTTCAAGTTTCAACGGTGTGTTGATATTTTCTCACGGGCCACGGCAAACATGGAATACAAAATAAATGCGTTCGGCAGGTTATATCGAGGTGAACTACCCTTTATACTGTTGTTCCCAGTAGACCGCGAACACCATGGTTTTACATAGCCACTGGAAGAAGGCGGTTGGTTAGTTTGAAGCGTTCAGAAAACCGTCACGTGATCACACTGTGTCGTTTGAAAACACAACGGTTCTGGCTAAGCGACTCATCAGTCAAGGACAGTCAAAATGAGTCGCTTCAGGTATTTAAACGAAGAACAACTTCGACTACAGTATCTGGATGACGAAAATACTTTTGTTCATCTTTCTGAAGACGCTAGAGCTTTCGCTGAGATGTTTTGATGCCCTGCTCGTGTCGAGACGGTTGAGAGTAAACGAATAACAACCAAGGTACGACCACTTCTGCTCAAATTTCAAGCATGAGGAAATCGTATCACGTGATCTATTTCAGACAGGCCGGGGTAGTTTTAATTAAATGGTTGTTTCGCGGTTTACTGGGAACAATAATATCAGACGACCTGCGTTCGCTGATCATTCTAATTCTCACAATTAAGCCAAAGACAAGTTATTCCAAGCAAACGCTGTCGTGTGAAAAGAACGATGACAAGTATTAACAACAAAAAGTTACACCCCCTTAAATTCGTCATTCGTCATTGATTTGATATGTCGAACGTATAGTTGTCATTGGACAACGTTTGTTTAAAAACTCGAAAAGAACCAGTTATTCGCTAAACGCTTGAACGCAATTTTTTTCTTAACCTTTCACAGTTGCTGAAAAACTTCCTAATGTGAATATCCATTTTGAACATAAACTGACGTCAGTTGATTTAAACGAAGCTGCGTTGACTTTAACCAGGTAATTAAAGGACTTGAATAAATTGTTTTAATATTTACTTTTCGTACACTGATGTATTTTGTGGGTTCTGATTGAATAATTTGCACCACGTGACGCCCTCTTTACGTCATGGCAACGCTCAGTCATGCTTTATTACTCGTGCAGTAAATTTAATAACACGTGAATAATAAAGCACGGTTGCCGAATTTTTGAAATTGTGAAGCTATACGGAGGAATACCAAAGATTGAACAACTTGGAATATTACAATTTCTAAAGATAAACTAGTAGTTTAGATATTTCTATTGAAGACCCGTTCTTAAGCGAAGAAATTTAAGCAAAGATGTCTTGTATAAAATGTTCAGGGGATGGGTGAGTTTTGGGGGAAAAATTTCTGAGTTGATTTGAATACAAATAAAAGTTAACTAAGTGCCTTTATTGAAATATTCTAAAAAATTAAATGTGCTGGAGCATTACTGCTGGTTTTCTTTAAAACTGTTTGCCTAAACACGACAAATGAAAGCCTAACTGGTCAGCGTAAACGGGAAGCGACACGAAAAAGCTAATAGATAAGGTCAAATTTCGAAGACGAAAACAGCGTTTAAACTTATAATATAAATGAACCAAAAGCTTTATAATAAATTATTTACTAACCTCGTCTGCTTGGTTTGTTGGGGGAAATTATTTGCCCTTTATCTTAAAATGTTTAAAAAAGGTCTTTGGAAGCTGTAGAGAAAATGAGAATGGTACTGAGCGGTTCTTATGTTAGCTTCCTCTTTTTTGCAATCCTTTCAGAACTGACCAATCAACTATCGATGTTAGGGGAGACGTGGTAATCGGAAATGATGGTGCTTACTCGCTCATTCGTAGAGAAATGTCCAAACAACCATGGTATACATTGGGTTGGGTAACAATAATAATGTATATTTAATGTTTTATGCTGAAGATCGAAGATCTATAGTTACATCCTTAACGTCCGTATCTTCATTTAAGACTGCTTTATATACAGTCAATACCACCTACAGCACTGAAAACAACTTTCGACCAAGATAATGTTTATACCTGGAAAGCTGTGTCCCCTAAATGTTCTATGGTCAGAAACTTAACTAAATTTAGGCAATGTTGTTATTGGGCTTGCGCAGGTGCAAGACGTTTGCCAGCGGTGTTTGGGGAAGATTTATTTTCCCGATGATCTGAAGAAGTTCCGGGAACTTAAGGAATGCAAGCTGTCTCGCACTACCAACGGCGTTTGCGTAATTAAGTAGTTTTTAACCTTTTTTTGCTCCGCGACTCACTTATTCATTTGCTTGTTTATTTGTTGTTCTACTTTTGACATAGGTACAACTATAAACAAGAATACATTGCGCATGCTTACAAAGAACTTCGAGTTCCAGCGGTTGACGGCAAAGTAAGAATGCGTCTTATAGTTTGTAATTAATTATTAATTGGCGCGTAATTTGTTATGTTTTCTTTCTGTAATTTGTAATTAAATCACTTGGCATGGTTATAACGTGCAATTAGTTACAGAGAAAGTAATTCTAACCACCTGCTATGTTAATTGCCTTTCAATTTTAAGTTTCATTTTATTTTATTTATTTCGATTTTTTTTTAAATTCTAGTATGCCTTTTGTTTTTGTTTTTGTTTTTGTTTTGTTTTGTTTTGTTTTGTTTTGTTTTTGTTTTTGTTTTTATTTTTATTTTTGTTTTTGTTTGTTTGTTTTGTTTTTGTTTTTTTTCTTTTTTGTTTTGTTTTGTTTTGTTTTGTTTTGTTTTGTTTTGTTTTGTTTTGTTTTGTTTTGTTTTGTTTTGTTTTGTTTTGTTTTGTTTTGTTTTGTTTTGTTTCGTTTTGTTTTGTTTTGTTTTCGTTTCTTTTCCGTTCTTTTTGCTTTCGCCTTTCCCGTTTCTTTTTCTTTCTGTTTTCCTTTTTTTATCCTCCTTATCACATTTGTTTCTTTTTTTTTAACATAGTATGCCATGGAGCAAAATTATCTTCACGTTTGGCCAAGAGAAACCTTTATGTTGATTGCACTGCCAAATAAGGTATATTTATATTATTAAAAAACCTTGCCTGACACTGCTGTTCGTTTATTTGCTTTTTAGAAAATATTAAAATTTCCATAAAACGACACTTTAGCGTTCGTTTTGCATTTAAAATAAGACGTCTTTTCTATTTTATTTTATTTCATTTTTAATTTAGGATGGTTCATTTACATGTACGCTTCTTATGCCTTGCAAGATGTTCGAAGAGCTAAAAACTGAGGTAGTTAACCCTGCATGTTATGTTTTGTGTTAACTTTTTAGTGGTTTTAATGTTTGCAGTGATATGTTTATTTTCTAGAGCGATGTCTTGGAATTTTTCAAGATACATTTTCCTGATGTCATTTCTTTGATGGGCGAGTAAGTAACAATGATGATATCTGATTGCAGGAGGCTTTGCCCATTTAAACTTTTTAAAGGATAAAGGGATAAAGGATAAAGGACTGGGGGGCTAATCATCCTTACTTGCAGCCAGGGGCTGAATTACGAAGGACGCAGATCAACGTGGCCGTGTCGAGGTATATCAAAGGCGCTCCAGGCAGCCGCCATACGACACAGTTCAGACCACGGATCACAGCTAAGATGTTAGGTGTTGATTTTATGGAGGGAGGAAAACCGGAGAACCCGGCGAAAAACCCTCGAAGCACAGGAGAGATCAACTACAACTCTACTCACATGAGTCCAAGCCGGACAACGGGGTCATTCCCAAGCGGTCACCCATCCAAGTACTAACCCCGTCTAACTGGGCTTAACTTTTTGGTGAAAGGCAGCGCGCTAACAGCACACGCCACCCGTGCTCAGCCGAGGTCACTGCTATATAGATTTGCTAGGAAACATTTTCTCGTTTTAAAGTTGTCTTGTATATTTTTGTAGGAAGCAGCTGGTTGAAAGGTTTTTCTCTTTCCCGCCATTTCCTATGGTATCTGTAAAGGTAAGCCAGGTAAACTCACTAGTGGGCCGAGTGGCGTAGGAAGCAAGATGATCTTGGAGGGGCACAACTTTAAAAGGGCACTTTGTTCAGGAGGTAGGACTTCGAAAGGATACTCGAAACACATGTTTTATCATAAGAAGGGCACTTTTCTGTTGCAAAAAGGGCACTTCATGACAAAGTTGGTGGACACATGCCCCTTCAATCAATCCTTCTATTAATGGACGCCTTTGTGTTTAGCAAGTTATTTTATTGCTCAACTATATGGAGCAATACTTAAACAAAACATTAACCTACCGAAATGTAGGCTCACGACTGGGCAGAGAACGTTTTCTTATAGAGGGGCAAGACTGTATAATAACCTACCTTGTAATATCAAGCAAATAGAGGACACAAAGATTTTTAGAAGGAGGCTACGAAATTACCTCTGCAAGTAATTCATTGTTAATAGTATATAGTAATTTTAACTTAATTTATCTTTAATTTAATTATTTTCATTAGTTACTTAATTATGGTTAATATTGTAGCGGAAGAGCCCTTTTTAGGGAGCTATAATAAAATTGTATGTATATATATATATATATGTATGTATGTATGTATGTTTCCCCCCCGGTTCTCAGCTACAGGTCAAGTTGAGAGCTGAAGGTCGAAGTTGGTAGAGTATCGGACTAGTCAACCGAATCCCAGCTGGACCAAGTGGAGTTTTCTCTACTTGTCCTGTATAGGTCGTCACTCGGAGGAACACCTTATTATTATTCTCCACCCGAGTTCACTGTCCCACAATATTCATTCGAAAAAGTTATAGGATAATAATTTGTCTTTGTGCATGTGTCCATGTTACTTTAGTGCAGTCCTTACCACGTAAAAGACAAAGTGATCATCATGGGAGATGCAGCTCATGCTATGGTGCCATTTTACGGTCAAGGAATGAACTGTGTACGTTCTTCAATCTTCTTCATTTAACATTCTTATTATAGCTGTATATCAGCTTCATTAAACTTTGTTTCTTTTTTATACAGGCATTTGAAGACTGCTTGATTTTCAACGACCTTCTAGACAAATATAACGACAATTTTGGTTTGTTATACCTCACGCTAGTTTTATTTCATTTTACTAAATCTTTCTTATTTTTACACTGCAAAGAATTTAAAAATAAGCTATTCCCAAAGCATTTAATTTAGTGCCGAGTTTATCTTATGGCGAAGAGGTGAGAAAACCTTGGGTGGAGTGGGCAATCTCGGGTGGTGTGGGCAATCTCAGGTGGCGTGGGCAATCTTAGGTGGAGTGGGCAAGGGGGTGTCATATTGGCCACAGATTGCATAGAGTTGCCTGTGGAGTAGGCTAAAGGTTTTTGTCCAATTTGAGGCAGCACTTCACTTACGATAGTAACTTCTAGTATTTATTTTTATATTTAAGGATAATTTATGTTTTTGCAAAGTATATCTAATATTCTTGCTTCTCTATAAAAACTCTTTCAGGAGAAGCCTTTGAATGGTTTACTGTCAATCGTTGTCCAGATGCTCACGCCATTTGTGACCTCTCCTATTACAACTATGTCGAGGTAACTTCATGTGCCACACGCCATATAAAGGTATAGCCCATTAGACCAAGGCTACGTTTTATTTCTTATGTTTAGATGCGTGTTTTGTTGAACTCTCGGATTTTCTTGGCAAAAAAATTTTTTATCAAACTACTCAACTGGATAATGCCGCACACGTTTATTCCGCTGTACCACATGGTAAGTTCAGTCTTATATATCCTTCGATCTCTCGTTTAATGCCTTCCTGACCTTTCCAAGAAGTTGAGTAGTTATAGAGGGCCTGCAACTAACTCCTGTTCTTACTATAAACGCCCGTATTTGAAGCTTGCCTAATTCGGTCAATTAGGCCTGTGACAAACGGCATATTTTTCATGCGCCGTATAAAATATGAGAATTAAGTTCATGAAAAATACGCCGTCTGTAACCATTAAATACGGCAATTTCATAAAGTTCGACAGTGCCATTGAATACGGCGAGCCCAGTCGTATAATACAACTCAAGTACGCCGTTGGTGCAGACGGCGTACTATTCATGCGCCGATTAAAATGCATACATTAATTTAAAATATGATAATACATTTTCTATCCACAATTCATGTTTGTAACATCGTTTCCAGACCTACGACTCGAGGACTAATTTATGCGACAAAAATACGCCATATAACTCAACAGGAACAATTTCAGAATTTGGGTCGACTATAATAGGTATTTTATACGGCGCATGAAAATACGCCGTTTGTCACAAGCCCTAATCAGAATTATACAAGCGGGGGAAAGTTATTTCTGTGTCATACTAGCTTGCATGCAATTGCATGCACCAAATTTAGGTCCCATTTACACTGACGAGAGTTGTCCCTACTAGAACTGGGTCACCCTATCCCCCGAGCCAGCCTGGGGGAGCCAACTTTTAATTCATTTTATTTAGTCGCGACAGCGGGTGTTTACATGGGGAATTTGACACTTGTCTCGGGTAGTAAGGGTCACCCTGGGGATAGGGTCACCCTCTTTGCTAGGTAGGGTAACGCTAGGGGGTGAGACAACTTCCCTCGTGTAAACAGTTTCACTCAGCTACCCAAGACAACTCCAAAGGAACGCTTCAACTTAATTGGTTAAAACATAGTCCCTAGAAATAAATTGTTTGGAAACGCGGCCAAAGTCTTTGTTCTAGGTTTTTGTTCACGTTTGTGCACCTTATTTCACCTTTACGCTTGCTGAACACATTGTATTTTTGGCATAATGAAGCAATCAACCAATAGCAGCGTTGCTTTGTAAATATTAATGAACTTAAAACAAAAGATTGTGCACCTCAGTGTTAACCGCTTTGATGTTCGCCGCGTCTCCAGAGAAAGTAATTGTAATGAGTAATGATTTATTTATTTAACGTCGTAAACACAGGATATGGTCGCCCAATCATCCGAGCCAGAGGCTCATGTTAAAAGTGCACGACACAAGCTAAGACCTAAGTGTTGATTTTACGGAGGGAGGAAAACCGCAGAACCCTGCGAAAAACCCTCGAAGCACAGGAGAGACCAACTAAACTCTACTCACATGAAATTCAAGTTCGAGAACGGAGCTATTCCCAGACGGTCACCCATCCAAGTACTAACCCCGTCCAACTGGGCTTAACTACAGCGGTGAGAGGCAGCGCCCTAACAGCACACGCCACACAGGGACTAAGGTCATCCTGCTAGCAGGGACAACTTTTCCTCATATAAACACTCTGTAAACTGTAGCTCTGGGGCCAGAGTGACCCTACCCTGTGAGTCAGAGCCCCTTTCCGACCTACACAGGCTTCGGGGAAAGTGGGGTCTCCCACTTCGCCCGCAAACTCGATCTCCGCCCCAAGTTTGGGGCCAGTCAGTCAGGTTTTAAACCGGTCAAACAAGTTCTAGTTGATGAACAAACGTTATCAGGAAAATAGCAAGTAACGCGTTAGAGCCTGGGCCCAAAATAGTATCTTGGCAACCGTTCACGCATGCTCAAAAAGAAATATCGTATCGCCTGCGTAGGTGGGAAAGGGGCTCTGACTCGCAGGGTAGGGTGACCCCCTTGACAGGGACAACTTTCATCTATGTAAATACCCCTTAGAGTGACAACAAAAATGCTGTAATGTAAAGGAATGTATATATCTACGTTTTAGGTTGCTTTCTCGCGAACGCCTTATCACGAAGTAGTCGTACAATGGAAATGGCAAGATAAGGTATGAACCAGACATTAGGCTAACACTATACTCTGACACAAAGGTTTTTGAATGTAACTTAAAAAGTTACTGTTCATGACCCAGCGTTTCGACATTCTGATCTAGTGTCTTCATCTGGGGTGGTCGTTGTGAAGACACGTCTTCCATATTTATACTCTCAGAGAGCCATTGATGACGTTACGTAGCAACTTCACATAATATGAAGTTCTATTGAAAGTCCGAACAACTAACTCTAAGTAAAAAAACAACAAAACAACAATCGTTTCACGGCCGTTTTCCCCGCTTACGCGGGGGTTGGCCGGCGGCTCCCCACAGCAGTTTCCTCCACTTCTCTCTCTCCGGAGCATCCTCCCTTTTCAACCCACAATCTCGCATATCTCTTTCCACCACCTGACTCCATGTCATCCTCGGCCTTCCTCGTCCTCTTGTACCTTCCACCTCGAGCGACATGCTCTTCTTCACCCAGTCACCATCGTCTTTCCGCAGCACATGTCCCAACCATCTCAACCGGTTCCACTTTATCACATCTGACACCAACTCAATGCCCATTCTTTCCCTCAGCTCCACACTCGGCACTCTATCCTTTAGCGATACACCACACATCCATCGCACCATCCTCATCTCTGTCCGCTCCAATCTCCCCCTCTGCTCTGCAGTCATGGCCCATGTCTCACTTCCATACACCATAGCACTCCTCACACACGTCACATACAGTTTCCCTTTTAGCTTTAATGACACTTTCTTCCTTGTCAAGATCCCAGACAACTCTTTAAACTTCCACAACGCACCCTCGCCACAGAATCCGAGTTCGCTCCTCCACCCCCATTCAGCATATCCCCCAGGTAACAAAACTTTCTAACAATCTCTAAATGTACCCCATTTCCCAGATCCATGCTCTCATCTACATCACTATCCTCCCCACACCTGCTCTTTCACACACCTTGCATACAAACGTATCCTCAACTCTAGCCAGCGAGCTCTTCACACCTGAGCACCGCTTGTGTACCCATCAACTGCAACCCGTACATCGAATAGAATTATTCCCTCTAAGTAAACTAACTCTAAGTAAACTAATTAACTCGAAGTAAACTTCATGTTATGTGAAGTTCAATATTTAAAATGCGAATTTTTAGCAACTTGCCAAGGAGTCGCCGTGTACCGTTTGCAACTCAACATTGCAATGTTGCTGTCAATATTGCAAGGTCACGCGGGAAAGAACATCCGGTTTGACTGTAATATGCCATGCTACCAGACAACGTCTTTGATGCCCCGATTGATGGTACCGCAGAGTTGGTACTTGCCGGTATTTTTTGAATTCCCCCTTAGCAATCCTATAACTGGTTCCGCACGCATGTTCTAACAAAGAAAAATTTTCTTTTTTGAGAAGAAAACAGTTTTAAAAACAGTCTGACTCTATCAAACCGCGCTAACTCAAAAAGTTTTGATTGGTAGCGGTTTTATTTGAATTTATTATTTGTATTTATTAAATTTGCCACTTAACGTGTGGCAGGAGAGAGGAACAGAACTTTCGTGCCAATGACACCAAACTCTTGACACAAACTTACAGAGAGAGGAAAACCGGAGAACCCGGCGAAAAACCCTCGGAGCACAGGAGAGACCAACTAAACTCTACTCACATAAGTCCCAAGCTGGCGGAGTACGGAGTTATTCCCAAACTGTCACCCATCCAAGTACTAACCCCGTCCGACCGGGCTTAACTATTGGTGAGAGGCAGCGCCCTAACAGCACACGCCACCCGTGCTCCCAAAATGAGAACCTGAATCGTTCTGCCTCTTTTCTCTTAAACAGGTTGTGAGCCGGCTTGGTTGGATGACTGTTATGGTTCCCTTCGTTGCAGCTGGCTTATTCACTATACGTAAACTCTTGAATCATAGCTAAGACACGAAATGCACACATCTGTATGTATAGCTTGTAAGACGGGGTGGGTCTTAAGACATGGCATGGATGATGACATAGGACACCTACCCCCAAGAAAAAGTATATCAACTGGTCAGAAATCCGGCTCAGGGGCGTCGGAACGGGGGGGGCCTGGACCCCCACTTTTTTTGGTGGCGGGGGGCAGAATGTCCCCCCCCCCCCCCCACACACACACACACACACACACACACACTTTTTAACAAGACCAGTAATAAACAAGACCAGTAATAAAGTTATGATTAACAAAATCACTAACCCTAGCTAACCCACGACTTTGAATAAAGATATAATAAAGAAATTTGAATGCAGAGATATTCAATGTAAGGAAAAGTTTTGTCTTTTGATTACTTTATGACGTTTTTGGACCTTTAGAATTCTGTAAATCCTTGTCCTAAAATGCAGGAAATGGCATTTCAGAGACTCTAGATTTCAAAATTTCTCGGGGGAGCATGCCCCCTAAAAATCCCCCCCCCCCCCCCCCCCACACACTTAGTGCCGCTCGGACGCTCCTAATCCGGCTTATCCCGCCAAGCTCATACATCTTGACTCACTAAGGAGTTTACTTTCTAACTTACAGACTAAGGTTTATTGTCTCGCTTATATGTTAACCTGACACACTAGTGAGCTCACTGCCCAGGTGTAGACTTTGAGAGTATCGGCAATAAAAATTAAAGTTTGTTTAATTTAAACTTTTTCGTGTCTTTCTTCGTTTGCAGGATAGTTCAATTTGTTTAATATGTAAATGGTGGGCTCTGACGTCAGGAGCAGGGTACAGTATTTTTACGCAAAGAAAAATCACTTATGAAATGTTCAGTGTCACAAGGCGGTTTTATGTGCACAGTTTCAAGTGATTTCGTTGAACAAATTTAAAGATATAACTGATTTTGCTCGTACGTGTGAAAGTACTATAGCCTGCTCCTGACGTCAGAGACCATTCAGTTACGTATTAAACAAATTGAAATACTTGAAAACGAAGAAATATACGAAAGAATTGTAAAGGATCTTCTATTACAATTTTATAAGTTCTTCCAAATTAGACAAACTGAATTTTTGTTGCCAATGTCCTTTAAGGCTAGTTTCCACTCAGGAAAATCTTCCGCAGGATAGGAACGGACAGGGAAGTTTCCAGTTTGTCTTGTGAGCTATCGGTCGTAACTAATGAGTTTAACACAAAGGAAAATTTCCTGTCCGTTCCTATCCTGCGGAAGATTTTCCCGAGTGGAGACTAGCTTTAAGGTACATCGCCCAATCGCCAGATGGCCTATGGCTTATGTGCTAATTGGGCCCGACTTTAGTTAGCTTACTATACAGTGTGTATCAAAAAAACCTGAACCCTTAGAAAACAACCTATTGTAGTAGTTTGAAAGCCCTAAGCACTTCGCTGAACCCACAGATGCGTAAAACACACGGTCTTATACACCTGGGAAATTAAGATAACTTGAAGTGTATGCATGGTGAAAGTATTTAAAAGCTTTTTCTCTTCCTGTTTAACTTATGTGCTGATTAATTTATAACCCAGCGCTTTTAGGCTTTCAAACTACTACAATAGGTTGTTTTCTAAGGGTTCAGGGTTTTTTTATACACACTGTACACAGAACGTGATTTACATCAGCAGTAAACAATTGCAGTAAATCCGCTAGTGAGTCAGAGTAGAGAGTTAACCTGCGAACTGTAAAGAGTTGGCATCACACAAAGCACGACTTCAAAATATAGTTTTATAAATATATACATGTATATTATATAGGATGTAATTACATTTGCGCAAAACAATAAAAATACCTTTCGCGCTTGAGATGCGACATTTTTTCAGGCAAGTAGCCCAAAGCCCAGTCTACAAAATGGGATGCAAAGGGGTGTCCTAGTCCCAGAAATACTACGCCGCCCGCTCCCCCCCCCCCCCCTCCCCTCCATGCTGAAAACCTCGGGTCGAACGAAGACGCCACCAATCTGGCTTTCATGTTGCAGTGATCTAATTATTATTGGGGTCAAATGTTTTTGAAATTCCCATTCAAATTTAACCACAGTTTATAAATGGGTTGTTCTTTGGTCTGTGATCAATCTTTCCACAAACTTTCATGAAAACCTGTGCAGTAGTTTGTGAGACAGACAGACAGACAGACAGACAGACAGACAGACAGACAGACAGACAGACAGACAGACAGACAGACAGACAGACACACAGACACACAGACACACAGACACACAGACACACAGACACACAGACACACAGACACACAGACACACAGACACACAGACACACAGACACAGACACACAGACACACAGACACACAGACACACAGACACACAGACACACACACACACACACACACACACACACACACACACACACACACACACACACACACAACCTGGCGGACGAAAAAATCCAAATACGCCATTTTTTTTGCTCGCGAGCGTGGAGGCCTGGGTATTAGAGTTTTCGGAGAGTGGGCCTGGATCGAGGTTAATAAAAATGGCGTCTCGAAAACGTTGAGTGAACGAAATTTATAAAGGAGTTTGAGTCTACATTTTGGGGCTAATTTCAAGCCGTTCTTTATCCCATATTTGCTCTACGAACTCCATATATATTACCCCTTTGGTAAGGGTATTTTTTAGTCCTTTGTAAACCGCGCCATGGGTTCAAAAAAGAAGAAAGATAAGGATAGAAATGGCGAGAGAAAGAAACACAAACGTGACAAAGAGAGGAAGGACCGTGATAGTGATGGTTCAAAGAGATCCCGGGATAGGAAAAGCGACGAGAGAGAGAGTAAAAGACGAAGAGAAGAAGAAGACGATGAATTGCTGAGCTATGCTTTGCTTGAAGAGCCTGAAATTATCTCTTCTTCTGGTGAGTCAGACATTTTAAAGTTATTAAAATATTTAACTTATGGACGATTTTTAATAGGCATTTAATGATTTATATCATAATGGTTCGTTACAAGGTGAAGACTAATGTTCTTCATTTGAAAACAGAGATAAACTGCAGTTTTTAGCAGAGTTGTTGGTAACATGGTATAAAAATCCCTTTCACTCCCAACTTTCCAGGAGCTCTCCCATCCACGCGTAAAAATGCATAACTTGTTCACGGTTGTCAACAGGCATGAACAATGTTGTGCTGCTCACTGTGAACAAGTTGTCAACAAGTTGTTCACTTATGGTTCGAACAACTTGTTCACGGATAAATCAACAGTCATGAACAAGTTGTTCCAACAGCACATTTTTATAGCCAATGTTGTTCGCACATGATACAACATGTAACAGCATGACGGAATAACAACGATGAACAACAACGTTACATTAATGGTGAACATGGTTGATGTACCAACATGTTCTTCGGTTGTTACAATATGCGTGAACAACGGTTGTTGTTTCATCAAGCTGTAACAACTTGTTGAAACAATGATAAACAATGTTGTTCATTTATCAATGTTGTTCATATATGTCAACAAGTTGTTACAGCATTGTTGCAAGTTGTTACAGCATTGTCCAGGTAATAATGCTGTAACAACTTGCAAGATTTTTACGCATGTAGATGGTGAGTAAAGTCATCTCGCATTAGACCAGAGGTTTCATTATTATTTGTGTCACCAGAAAATAGACCTTTCTGCATGAAGTGAATGGATTATGTGATCTTTCTTTTCAACAAATCTGATTGGTTAATGTCCAGTGTTTGTCAGAAGTTTTGGATGTCCAAAGTTTTGTGAGAGCCAATCAGATCTCTCAATGTGTTATCTATGCACTTCATGTGGAAAGGTCTATTACAGTACATGAAAAAATAGGCAAAAAGAGGCAAAACAGGTGGTGGTAAACTGCTGGTAACCACCTATTAATGAAACCTCTGGTTAGACAGAGTAATGAGTGAAACGTGATTCAACAGCCTTTAGCAGATGGTCCACTTGTCTGCTGAATGCCTGAGGAGTTCAAAAGCCATTCGGTTGCCGTTTGGTTGCCATTTGGTTTCAATAGACTATCCTAAAGATATCATTCCAGTTCTATATAGTGCTCACTGGAAAACCCTTGTGTTCATGTATGGTCTCTGACAATCGATATGTGATTTATTAGAGAAAGAAGTCAAGTCTGCAAATGAAGAAACCTCTCTAAGCATTGAGGAAACAAAGTAAGGAATATTTTACCCACTGTAATGTTGAATACTGATCACAAATGATGTTAATCACGATAGGAAATGGTGGCTGTCGAGTCTCGCGAAATACAGGCTGACCCGTATTAGCTACGCATGCGTAGAATGAATATCTTGCATGTAAACGTCATCAATATGCAGCAACTTGTGATTTTGTTATTTTTTGCCATGTTGCAATTAGTTGCAAGAAAAGTTGGATGGGTTCTACTTTTTGCTGCAACTTGCAACAAAGTTCACAAGTTGCTGAACATTGTAACACTAGGCCTTGCCTGGAGTAAAACAGATGCGCTCTATAAGGACTCAAGGCACTCGTTTTTGTGCATGAGCAGGTGTCATATAGCTACAGTGCTGCTGCATGCTGTTTTATTGCTTCACAGACAGTCTAAGTACTTTTATCATTCATTTTGTTTCTATCCCGCATAATTTACCAGCAAATAACTGAGTGCAAATAATTTTCTGAGCATGCGCACTAGCGATAACGCTGCTGACGGCAAATAATTTTTGTAAACATGGTGGCTAGTTCTTCAGTTATCCGAGAAAATAATTGAGAGTATTTGGAAGCATCCATAACGACAATGTACTTCAGAAAAGAAATAGTGAAAAGGAAGTTTTAGTGAGCTAAAAAGCAAGACTCATGCCAACAAAAACTAAGTTTTACGAAGATTTTAGTATGCTGAAGACAGAGAGAAAAGTGGTGAGCTCTTACTTCAGGCATTTCAAATTTTTAACTATTTTATGAATGATAAATCAATTATTGAACTCGTCAATCGCAAAATATCATGATTTGTCAGTGTCTCGCTACTAGTTATTTGTCGAAGGCAGAGGCAAATAACTAGTAGCTCGCTACTGACAAATCATGATATGATGTTTCAAGGTGGGGGGCTTATCGAGCACCAAAAGCATGAGAACCCTCTAGGGGATCTCAGGCATGCCCCCCCCTGGAATTTTTTTGATTTTCTCACTCTCTGAAACACAATTTTCTGCATTTTGAGGTCAGATTTACAACAAAATATTATGATCATAAACAACAGGCTGCTAACTGGCAGCAGAAAACTCGTGCTTTGACATTGAATTTTTAGGGGGGCTCAGCCACCTGCTTGCAGTGAATAGGGGGGCACCACACCCCAACTTATGAGGTTTTTTTCCATGGGTAAATTTATTGCAAGAAAAATCGCATTGTGTAACAGCACCTTTACTGGCTACATGTATAAGAATTAGGTTATCACTATAATAGTCTAATAAATGTCTGAATTATATTTTTAGTAAAATAAGAGCTAAACTTGGATTGAAACCTTTGGCAACAGAAAACTCAGGTAAATTAAAGGGTACATATTGGGCAATAAAAATTAAGTTTGTTTAATTTGAAAGAACTCGTGAAATTGTAATAGAAGATCTTTTACAACTTTTTCATGTCTTTCTTCATTTCTTCGTTTGCAAGTATTTCAATTTGTTTAATATGTAAATGGGATGGGCTCTGACATCAGGAGCAGGGTACAGTATTTTCACACGTAGCAATATCAGTTATGGAATGTTCAGTGTCACAAGGCATCTTTATGTGCGCAGTTTCAAGTGATTTCATTGAACAAATTTAGAGATATAACTGATGTTGCTCGTACGTGTGAAAGCACTATACCCACCTGCTCTTGACGTCAGAGACCATCTCATTTACATATTAAACAAATTGAAATATATATCTTGAAAATGAAGAAAGATATGAAAAAATTGTAAAAGATCTTCTATTACACTTTTTTGAGTTCTTTCAAATTAGACAAACTTAGATTTTGTTGCCAATGTCCTTTAACAGTTATTTAATGAAAAGATAAAAAAATAAGTTCTTCCTTTCAAAACTAGGCCTTCTCAAATATAAGAGTCTACTCTGTTATGTTGACAGGCTTTGAAATAAATTTGAAACGTATACGGGTCACTATGACCGGCGGCTCAATAAATTTGCCGGTCACAGCGAATTTTTACCCGTCATTTTTAGTTATACTTATTTGCGCTCGTCGTTCGCATGGCTCGTGAGTTTAGAAACAATAATATACAACGGGCCAACGGCGTAACCGTTTTTGAGTTTTTAGGTAACGACGGTGAGACAGACAAACACGCACACACAGACAGATAAAGGTATTATTAATATAGATTATGAATTATATTTGTATATGGACATTGTTTAAGCACGCTTTAGGCACAACGCCAGCATATCCTATTACAATTTGACACATTCGCTCTCACTTGGATTCAAAAATTCACCGGTCATGCATGTCCGCCAAGTGATGGTATTTGCCGGTCAAACTGTAAAATTTTACCTGTCAGTGACCGGTGACCGGCACTTATTTCGAAGCCTGTATGTTGAATAGAAAAATTTTCTGATAGTCAGATCTTTTTTTCCAGTATAAGTCTGTGGGCTTGTGTACAATAGACTGTTCAGTGTATATATAAATGAGTAAAATAATGAAATGCAAATTTTTTCTCTGATACTGTACTCTAAAAGAGAAATGGATTTATTTTGAACTGATCTTTTATTGTCTTTAATTAGGTGAACCAAAAAATAAAGATGAAGAGTTTGTCCATGCTCCACCTGTTAACATTATGGAAAAAGAGGCCCAAGAAAAGGTCTGTGCAATTTTAAGCATCTTTTAAAGTGTCACTATGAAGTGAAAAATACGCTGGCATTTTTGTTGTTTTATTGTACAGATGAGCATGACAGGAGCACTCACTGAAAATTTCAAGAGAATCTGATGAGAAGTTTTCGCGCTATCAACTCTCAAAATTTGCCGTGGATAGTTTGTTTTGGCGAAATTTGGGCTTCTTGGTAACAATGCCTTACGACGTACGCAGATGGATCATTAATAGTGAAATCTATTGTTCTTCTGCATAGTTGGCCATCTGCGTACGTCATAAGCATTGTTTCCGAAAGCCCAATTTTTCTCGAAGAACGACTAACCATGGCAAATTTTGAGAGTTGATAGCGCGAAAACAACGCATCAGATTCTCTTGAAATTTTCAGTGAGTGCTCCGGTCATGCTCCTCTGTACAATCAAACAACAAAAATGCCAACGAATTTTTCATTTCATAGACACTTTAAGGACATGTCGAATAACTTTATGTAGGAATTTCGCATCCAAAGTTTGGTATTTAAAATGACTTTTGGCACCCATCGAGGAGTCATGATAAAGCGTTTGCAGGTTGCTGACTGAATCCAATCGCGTATCAATATTGCAAAGTCGCACACAAGAGAACATCCAGTTTGACTATAAAGTTTGTTTTTTGTTTATCAGTACAAAGAAAAGTTGAAAGAAATGCGAGAAAAGAGAGAAATGCACAAGAAACTACAGTGAGTACATGTATACATTATTTTTATCAGGGCTTGAAACTTGCAGTATCCTGATGTCCACAGGTTGCTAGATTTTCGTTTTGGATACCGTAATTTACCGTAACTTACAGCGTAACTTACCGTAACCGTAATTTACCGTAACTTACAGCGTAATTTACCGTAACTTACAGCGTAACTTACCGTAACCGTAATTTACCATAATTTACCGTAGCTTAGCGTAACTTACAGCGTAATTTACCGTAATTTACCGTAACGTACAGCGTAACTTACAGCGTAACTTACCGTAATTTACCGTAATTTACCTAACTTACCGTAACTTACCGTAATTTACCGTAACTTACCGTAACTTACCGTAACTTAACTTACCTTAACTTAAACTTACCGTAACTTAAACTTACACTGAAGTGATTTTAAACTATAGCATAGTTGATGAATTAGATGAACTTGCTTTGCTAGTGTTTGTGCTGAATGATGTAAAATCCGATCAGAGTGACATGCTGTGCTTTAATATAGTGTGCTGTGAATGTGTTTTCGCTGAGTTGAGCACTGAATGGCGATCAGAAATACAATCAGACGACGTGTTGTGTCTATATTGTTTGTTGTGCCATTCCGTGTTTAGTAGCTAGTGTTTAGTCACTTTAGTGTATTGTGAATAGTTTGTTGTTTGCCTTATCCTTAATTGTAAAATGACAATTTTAGGTAAATTGGGAAAAACAGGAAACGCGGTCTTAAAAGAATGTCGCACTATATCGCTTTCGTTCTAACACGTATATTCATTGATTTGCCTGAACAATGATCAACACGCTTTTGGAATAAGTATTTTATACGCCTACGTATAACTCAAGCAGTGCCAAGTACAGTTGATTTCTGCATATACAAACTTATAGCTAAGTCGACATCTTGGCCGAGGATCTAACATGTCAACTGTACACTTGAAACATTAGTTAAAAGGCTATTCAGATTTCAGAAAGATCTTGATTCGAAGCCAAACAAGCACTCGCTCTGTCTTTTCGTCCATGGAAAGCTTGTCGTTTGAGCGAGAAAGTCGAGGCGCGTGGTTTTATTTACGCGATGCTGAACTACTAAATTGAGAATGTTGTTACAACTTGTACCGTAGCGCAGTAGATACATGCACGCCGAGCGTGCCTATTTTTTAATGTACATATACTTGTAATGCACCTTACCGTGAATTTAAAGGGAATTGGCAATATAAATTAAGTTTCTCAACTTTAAAAGAACTCGTGAAATGGTAAAGGAAGAACTTTTACAATTTTTCCAGTTTTTTCTTCGCTTCGTTTCTATCCCGTATTCTGATTGATTAATTTACCTGCAAATAACTGAGTGCAAATAATCTTAGCGATAACGCTGCTGACGGCAAATAATTTTCGTAAACATGGCGGCTAGTTCTTCAGCTATCCGAGGAAATAATCGAGAGTACTTGGAAGCATCCATAACGACATTGTACTTCAGAAAAGAAATAGTGAAAAGGATGTTTTAGTGAGATAAAAAGCAAGACTCGTGCCAACAAAAAGTTACCCTGGTCCCAGTCCTACGCCGCCCGCTGTAGGACCTCTGGGACCCAAGGTAACAAAAACTAAGTTTTACGAAGATTTTAGTATGCCGAAGACAGAGAAGAGTGGCAATCTCTTACTTCAGGCATTTCAAATTTTTAACTATTTTATGAATGATAAATCAATTATTGAACTTGTCTATCGCAAAATATCATGATTTGTCAGTGTCTCGCTACTAGTTATTTGCCTCTGCCTTAACCATAGATAATGGAAGGGGAACTGGATAGGAAACTTCAAATGAGGTTAAAGAACCGGAAACGTTGTTTGCACAACTTGCTATGGTAATTACACACTTAAAAGCAGCTAATGCACTTATTGCTGAAATTAGACAAAAGTGTAATATCACTTAAGTTCAGCAGTGTCTGATTTTAGCCATGTGGGACCACCCGTTAGGTGCATTGCTCGCTTATAAGCGTATAATTACCATAGCAAGTTGTGCAAACATCGTTTCCGGTTTCGTAAGTTTCCTATCCAGTTCCCCTTGCATCATCTATGCCTTAACTAGTAGCTCGCCACTGACAAATCATGATATTTTGCTCAGATTCGTCCAATAATTGATAATTGTTTGATACGTGAATTAAATGGTCTCTGATGTTATAACTACGGTAGAGTATTTTCACCCAGAGAAAACTCAGTTATATCTCCAAGTTTGTTCAACAAAATTATTCAAAATTGGCCACATCAAAACTCGTAGTGATACTGAACATTTCATGTTGAGCAATCATGGAGGTAGAAGTGGATTTTGTAATGCATGAAAATGATGACCCCTGGTTATGACGTCAGAGATCATCTCACTTTACATATTAAACAAACTAAAATATCTCGAAA
Source organism: Corallium rubrum (assembly GCA_964035015.1). Taxonomy (NCBI): domain Eukaryota; kingdom Metazoa; phylum Cnidaria; class Anthozoa; order Scleralcyonacea; family Coralliidae; genus Corallium; species Corallium rubrum. The sequence continues at coordinate 7,557,074 of OZ036003.1, forward strand.
ATGAAGAAAGATACAGAAAAGTCGTAAAAGGTCTTCCATAATTACAATTTTACAAGTTCTTTCAGATTACACAAACTTAATTTATATTACCACTTCCCTTTGAACTCTTGAATGAGTTTTATACGGTCAGTTGCACCTTTTCACCAAAATGTTTGGAAGGAACCAAGCAGCCAATGAAATGAGTAGTTCAAACGGAACTTGTGAACCTCGGAATGAACTTACACTCGATTATATGCTATGTAATCGAGTGAAATGCCCAATATCACTTATAATATACCCAATTCTCTCCTGGCATTACCACCTTATTATATATACAGAACTTGCGGTCAAGCTCTCGGCAACGCCCTCCGTGGCTCAGTGGTCAGAGCATTGCACTAGAATCGCAAGGTCGTGGGTTCAATTCCTGCCGGAGGCCTGTGTAGTTGCATTTTTCGCAACTTGTCCCGTTTTGGTCTTAAAATGTATATATTCTACACTCGAATTTTCTTTCACCCAAAATCCTTAGAACATGCTATGTAATCGAGTGAAATGCCCAATATCACTTATAATATACCCAGTTCTCTCCTGGCATTACCACCTTATTATATATACAGAACTCGCGATCAAGCTCTCGGCAACGCCCTCCGTGGCTCAGTGGTCAGAGCATTGCACTAGAATCGCAAGGTCGTGGGTTCAATTCCTGCTGGAAGGCCCGTGTAGTTGCATTTTTCGCAACTGGTCCCGGTTTGGTCTTAAAATGTATATATTCTACACTCGAATTTTCCTTCACCCAAAATCCTTAGAACATGCTATGTAATCGAGTGAAATGCCCAATATCACTTATAATGAATCATAGTAGTGTTTTGCTAGTACTATGCTGTACTTATGTACTTTTAAGTTAGCATTACTCTGTTGTGTAATATTTAGAAAAGTGAAGAAACTTGCAGAGAGTGATAGCGATGATGGAAGTGCCTTATCGTGGGTAAAGAAAATTAGGAAGAAAGACACGGAGAAGCAGTTGGCTGAAAAACGGGTACTAAGTGCTTTAATGCTATAATTATGTATTTATCTCAAGGTGTTTGAGAGAGTGCGAAAAACATCTGACCTCACAGGGACATGCATGCAGATTTTCCTCAGGAAACACTTGCACTGTGTTATACTATGCAGTGGTGTGTTTTAATAAGGATTTCATATAGGTTCCTGGACTGGAGTAGTGCTAACGAAATTGAGTTAACATCAGTGTTTTGTTTTAATTTTTAGGCTAAGCTGCTAGAAGAGATGGACGAAGAATTTGGAGTTGGTCGTCTTGTTGACAATGTCATAGGGAGAAAAGCTAAGGTTTCAGTTTGTATGATTTACAGCATTAAGCAATTGCGCATATACACTGTATACTAGAAGTTTTTATCAAAAGTGAAGTGCTGCGAGTTGCTACCATTTACTATTTAGTAGTAAAATACTTGTTATCGTCCGAAGCATTTTCAATTAAAGAGCTTAAGCATGCGACGTTTTCCTCAACATGGACGTCACGCGTATATAATCGAGCCATTAAAGAGTGATGGCGTCAGCACTCTTGCTTGAAGTGAAGAACGCCAATCTATGCAGTTTTAGGTTGTTGATTTGCAGCAATAACGGCTGTTGCCATATTTAATGTTGCCATCTTTAATAATGCCTACCGCTGATCGGCAGACATTGCGTATACCGAAGATCATCGCCCACGAAATCCTAAGAATCGAGTTTGTGAACGCATATAAACTCGGCCCAGATGTAATTGCGATTGAAAGCTTGGACTGTCATGAATGACATGTATAATATATATCTATTTCTTCTGGCTTCTGTTTCTTTTTAGCAATACACAGCTAGAGATCTGAAGGGCTTGACAGTTGAGCATTCATCGCACATGATTAAGGTAATTGTGACAATCACAAGGTAATATTTGGCACAAAACTACATGTCGTGGCATTTATTTTTAATCTATACCCAAAATACATTATTTTAAAATCACGCGCTGTGATTGGTTGCTGACGTGGTGAGATTTCTCCGTTATGCCCGTGGGCATTATGGAAATTGTTAATTCCCTACGATTGAAAAAAAAATCCTAATGAGAAACTTTTATTGCCGAAAAACGACGAAAATAAATGAAATAAACGACGATGAACATTATAAAAGTAAATTCCAGTATCCAGACCAGAAAGAACCAGCAGAAAACAACGCTAGTCCGGTGTTTTGACGAAGTTAAATGAAGCGAAGACCAAGAAATGCAAGATTGATTTTGAAATAAAAAGTGCCCTGTAATAAACTACTTAATTACTTAATAACCTCGACCGTTCGGTCTTCCGGGTAAAATATTAAACCTCGGTCTTGAACGTATTAATCTCGCCATCGCTCGGTGAATACAGCAAGACCTCGGTTTAATATTTTACCGTAAAGACCTCACTCCTGGTTATTAAGTAGTTAGTATCAAATCATTAATAATTCATGACGAAAATTCAAGAGAAATGAATGTTTAATCAGCATCTTTAAATACGGATAAAACATTGATTAATAAAACATCAATGTTTTATCAAAGTTAATAGGCACTATATAGTGGCTCAAATTAAGCTTTTTCTGAGTTAAAATGATCTTATTTAACCTTTTCTACGACTCTTAAACAAAGTGTTCATCATTTACACTTACAATTTGATAAGTAAGTTAAAATATTCGCGTCCGATTTTTATGGACATCTACAATGGATCGCCCTTCGGCTCGCCATTGTAAATGCCCTTCAAAAATCATTAATAATTCATGAGGAAAACACAAAAGAAAATTATGACCGTATCGTATCTTTATATGTGATAAAGATTTCTCCAGATTTACATGAACTTTAGCTTTGATTTTCTCGGCTTAGACAAGGTTATTTTTCAAACTAACTCCGCCAATCAACTTACCAAGTGGTTCGTTTTTGAAGCCGTATAATAAACTCGCAGTTCGTGTTTTATCAGATATAAAAACACTCGGCTTCGCCTCGTGTCTTTCTATCTGATAAAACACTGCTGCTCGTTTATTAAACAGTACATAAAGGTCGGCCGCTCACATTTTGACTACTACATATAAAGTATGTATAAACAAGACTTATGTTGACTACTGTAAGTTCTCAGCTGTGGTTTTGTGCTCATTAGTACTGCACATGCAAAGGGCCTTTCTGCTGCATTTTTACAACTAGCCTTGTCTATATTTTTCGTGTACTTCCCAGTTTTGTTTTAAAATGTAATATGTGTATATATTTTAGTACTTGAAATTTTTCTTCACCAGTTTTCTTTGATATTATACTTTTTGTAGGAAGGAAAAGAAGTTGTGTTGACATTAAAAGATTCAGGTTTGTTAACTCAACACTGTGTTGGTTAATATTTTTAATGTTATTCCTTATTATAAAATAACCGGAAGTAAATGAACGACAACACGCACTCTGATTGGCTATTGGGTCAAACAAGCGTGCCATTATAACTCCATAACGGCACGGCACACGAGATACTTCGCGACGATTTTGTCGTTTTTCACGAATTTTATGTGGATTTAATCATCAAGTCAAAAATTACTTAATTACTTGGATATATGTCTAATCACGTAATTAACACAGCAGAATGTTTTCAGTGCAACTTTAAGTGCATTTTCATCGCTAAAATTCCTCGACGTGTTGTACGGGGCCACGCGTGGCGCTAAATGGTAACTGAAAGTAACGGCCCCCATTACTTTCGGATTTAGCAGCCCTTGGAGGCCGCTACTTTCGGGGGACCGCTACTTTTGGGGGCCCGCTACTTTTGGGGGGCCGCTACTTTCGGGGGACCGCTACTTTTGGGGGGCCGCTACTTTTGGGGGACCGCTACTTTCGGGGGACCGCTACTTTTGGGGGGCCACTACTTTCGGGGGACCGCTACTTTTGGGGGGCCACTACTTTTGGGGGGCCACTACTTTTGGGGGGCCGCTACTTTTGGGGGGCCACTACTTTCGGGGGACCGCTACTTTCGGGGGACCGCTACTTTTGGGGAGCCGCTACTTTTGGGGGACCGCTTCGGGGGACCGCTACTTTTGGGGGCCCGCTACTTTCGGGGGACCGCTACTTTCGGGGGACCGCTACTTTCGGGGGACCGCTACTTTTGGGGGGCCACTACTTTCGGGGGACCACTACTTTCGGGGGACCGCTACTTTTGGGGAGCCACTACTTTCGGGGGACCGCTACTTTTGGGGGGCCACTACTTTCGGGGGACCGCTACTTTTGGGGGGCCGCTACTTTCGGGGGACCGCTACTTTTGGGGGGCCACTACTTTCGGGGGACCGCTACTTTTGGGGGGCCACTACTTTCGGGGGACCGCTACTTTTGGGGGGCCACTACTTTCGGGGGACCGCTACTTTTGGGGGGCCACTACTTTCGGGGGACCGTTACTTTTGGGGGGCCGCTACTTTCGGGGGGCCGCTACTTTTGGGGGGCCGCTACTTTTGGGGGGCCGCTACTTTGGGGGGACCGCTACTTTTGGGGGACCGCTACTTTTGGGGGACCGCTACTTTTGGGGGGCCGCTACTTTTGGGGGGCCACTACTTTTGGGGGGCCACTACTTTTGGGGGGCCACTACTTTCGGGGGGCCGCTACTTTTGGGGGACCGCTACTTTCGGGGGACCGCTACTTTTGGGGGGACCGCTACTTTCGGGGGGCCACTACTTTCGGGGGACCGCTACTTTTGGGGGGATCGCTACTTTCGGGGGACCGCTACTTTTGGGGGGCCACTACTTTCGGGGGGCCGCTACTTTTGGGGGACCGCTACTTTTGGGGGGCCACTACTTTCGGGGGACCGCTACTTTTGGGGGGACCGCTACTTTCGGATGGTTGAAATACGTTAGGCTAAAAAAAAGTATTCTGTTTATGGTCAGGGCACATGCCCAAAATCGAAGCGGTGACGCGAGTTTGGGTTTTTGTTTTTGCCTTTTTTTTCCCAAAGACAAACCTTGATTGAACAAACATCTGAAACATGTTGAGTATTCTTATAATATACTTGTCACATGGTATACTGAACATGTAGCATGAACACATGATTGAAATATGAAGCCTTCAATCAGTGCCCACAAACATACCAGCAGTTTTCATAGGAAACACTGGTTGAGAATAGACCGATCAAATATTTAATATCCGCTGGTATCATTTGTAGTCAATTAATATTAAAAATGTTTAAAAAAAAGTATCGACGCGCAAGAAAAAAGATGACTCGTGCGCTGACCAGAAACAGAAGACTTTTTTTTGGCCTTAGGAAGAAATATCCGTTCATCAGTAACTATTTATTTACTAACTAGACCATCGGTCAATCTTATGATGTAGAGGACGTAATGTTTTACGACAGCAGCGATGATGACCTTGACATGATTGTCGGTGGCGATGGTGGCAACTTATAAAGAGAGAACATGTTATAAATATGAAAAATTAAAGACGAACGCGTGCTTTCATCGAACAGAAATGTCGATAATCGAAAAAACGTATATTAGTAGCTTTAAGTTGATTGTTAAGTTTTAATACGAACATTACTTTTTTGCTGGATAAACATGAAACATTAGAAAAATGCGCCACATTCGAAGGGCTACTACTTTCGGGGGGGGGGGGCGTTACTTTCTGGAAATTGTAGAAGTGTTACAACTTCAACGTTACTTTCAGGGGGCCGTTACTTTCGGAAATCTACGGTACTGTATGACAATTACAATATGGTAGTTTCGATAATTCAAATACAAACACTCATTTGTATTCAAGTATTCAATAATTGATTTAACTCATTCCTGTCCGGGGGCTTCCCCAGAGGTGAATAAAATCGTCTGGCGTTAGCCAGAATAAAATACTAAAGACCAATTCGGACAAGAAAGAGTTAAAGAGATAGTTTATAACTCATTCCTGTCCGGGGGCTTCCCCAGAGGTGAATAAAATCGTCTGGCGTTAGCCAGAATAAAATACTAAAGACCGATTCGGACAAGAAAGAGTTAATGCAATTTTCATTTAGACGAAATCCTGTAGATGCCTGGCACTTCCATGAGACTTATTTGGCTTTTTTCTCTTTTCTTAATTGTACATGTGTTATTATATTATTTAGGCCAAATAAAGTCTCAAAATCGAATATGATATTTCATTTTAAACTTTATTTCAGGTGTTCTTGAAGATAGTGATGACATCTTGATAAATGTTAATATAATTGACACTGAAAAGGTAAAATATGGATTTTGGTTACATGGTGGTAATTTAAAAGGGATTGGCAATACAAATTAAGTTTGAAATCGCAATAGAAGATCTTTTTCGAATCTTTCGTCGTTTTCAAGATATTTCAATTTGCTTAATATGTAAATGAGGTGGTCTCTGACGTCAGGAGGAGGTTACATTTTTTCATACAGGGCAAAATCACTTACATATCTGTGATTGCTCAACATGAAATGTTCAGCGTCACATCGTTAAACAAACTTAGAGATACAACTGATTTTGCTATGTGTGAAGTGTGAAAATACTGTACCCTGCTCTTGACGTCAGAGACCATCTCATTTACATATCAAACAAACTGGAATATCTTGAAAACGAAGAAAGATACGAAAGAGTTGTAAAAGATCTTCTATTACAATTTTATGAGTTCTTTCAAATTAAACAAACTTGAATTTTTATTGCCAATGCCCTTTCAACTGCCATGACTATAGTTTTGATAAAGAAATGCTGGCATTTTGAGTGGAGCCCTTCATCAGAGTAAAGCAAAGCTCTTAATCAGAGTAAAATGTAATTTATTCTGATGGAGGGTTCTGCTTGAACATCAGTATTTTGTTATCAAAACTAATCTCAGCAGTTCTACTTTTTACTCTATGGTTAATATTTAACAAATAGATTCCATTTTGCCGTTGTCTGTTCAGTTTTATAAAATAAGGTGTCCTCTACGCAGGCTCTGATTGGCTGGGCCCCGTGTCCAACATTGTTGGTCCAACAATGTTGGACCATTGTTGGACAATGTTGGCCAACATGTTCAAACAACAATACACATCCCATAAGCAAACCCGCTCCTCATACATTTCAAGAAGCTCGTCTATTTTCGCGTCAGTCCACTTCCTTGACTTAATTGCCTTTGATAGATCAGTCTTCTTTTTTTTACTTGAAGTAGCTTTTGCTATCTCATCTTCCTTGGAATTCTCGACATTTTTATTCTTATTATTCAGAGGAGTTTTAGCGAGGGGTTCCTCACGTTCCTGCGTCAAACTCTCGAACAAACTCTCGTCACCCCTGCATTCCACCATCTTGAATGTTTTACCTCGTCAAATGACTCAAATCTCCATGGAAACGATGTCGATGAACTCGTTTTCCGTCAAATGTTGGACGATGTTGCATGAAAAGTTTGAACGGAATCAAACTTGTTGGGGCCTGTTAAAGTCCTGTTTAAATGGATCCAACATGTTGGTCCAACATCATCCAACAATGTTGAATGCAACATGTTGGATTCGTTTGAACACCATGTTGGATAATGTTGCATGATGTTGGACATTGTTGGATCAAGTTTGATTCCGTTCAAACTTTTCATCCAACATCGTCCAACATTTGATGGAAAACGAGTTCATCGACATCGTTTCCATGGAGATTTGAGTCATTTGACGAGGTAAAAACATTCAAGATGGCGGAATGCGGGAGTGACGAGAGTTTGTTCGAGAGTTTGACGCAGGAACGTGAGGAACCCCTCGCTAAAACTCCTCTGAATAATAAGAATAAAAATGTCGAGAATTCCGAGGAAGATGAGATAGCAAAAGCTACTTCAAGTAAAAAAATGAAGACTCAAAGGCAATTAAGTCAAGGAAGTGGACTGACGCGAAAATAGACGAGCTCCTTTAAATGCTTGAGGAGCGGGTTTGCTATGGGATATGTATTGTTAATTATTAATTAATAGCAATTGTGTTGGATGTTGTTGCATCCGTTTGAACATGTTGGCCAACATTGTCCAACAATGGTCCAACATTGTTGGACCAACAATGTTGGACAATGGTGGATCCGTTTAAACAGGCCTTAAGAGTATGAAGATCATGAATGACGTAAAATGGCGTGGAATGGCGTAGGATAACGTCACCTGGCGGGAAAATCTCGCGAACTTTCAAAGCTATCCCACTTTTGGCTTGTTTTTTCTTATTTTATAAAACTAATAAAACATACCGCTCCTGTGCATATGTACTCTTATAAAGGCACGTTTGACGTGATTTGAACACGACTTCTTTCGTGTTCAAATAATAATAATAATAATAATAATAATAATAATAATAATAATAATAATAATAATAATAATAATAATAATAATAATAATGGTCTTTATTGCATAAGATAAAAATACATATCTTATGTTACAGGTATATCATACATAGTAAGCATACAATGAAAACTAGTTACAATTGGACTATAGTACAAACATATATAATATATAGGTATACAAATATTTCAGATAGCTAGATTATAGTTAAACATTAGACGATTAATAAAACTATTCTTGAATCTCTCTGAGTTTACTTTCGGGCGCAGACTAGATATATTTCGAAGGTTATAATTAGTATCCTTAACTTTAGGAATCTGTTTATGTAGTGGATGTGTGTCTAGTCTCTTTACTTTATTAAATATATTCTTATCTTGTTTTTCCAATAACATTCGAATCTTAATTGGCTGAGAAATGTATTTACGTTTAAAACAACGGTTTAAAAAACCCTGAATTGCAGTAATTTCAGCGTCAGATGCACAGTAAACTGATAAGCCATAGGTTATGTTAGGTAACACAATACTGTGAAACAGGTGATCAATTTCAGGTTGACTAAATCCCTCTTTGCGCAAAGATCTTAGTATAAATAGACTCTTGTTAGTTTTGACGAGCTTACATTTGACATGTTCTGAAAATCTACAGTTAGATTGAAAAATAACTCCTAACAGAGTAAGCTTAGTGCATTGTGGTGTAGACATAATATTCGGATAAGTTATTAAATTGCCTTTTTAAATTGCCTAAATGACGTCAAACGTGCCTTTATAAGAGTACATATGCACAGGAGCGGTATGTTTTATTTGTTAAATAGATGCACATATGACGTCACAATGTGGTAAAGAAGAAAGTGGCCCACGAGATGCAGTCGAGTGGGTCACTGATGTTCTTACCACGTTGTGACGTCATCTGTGCATCTATAACTGAACAGACAACGGCAAAATGAATATCTGTTTTATACAACCAATGAAAACACGCATAGAAACCAGGGTATTGTATAAAATTATATTGTTAATGTATGATTGTCTTACTTAGGCTGAGAAAAATGTGGAGTTAAGAAAGAAAAAACCGGGCTATCAAGCATATGATGAATTTGATGAAACTGGACAGGTATAGTACCTATGAGACGTTGTCTTTAGAATTTATACTGGCTGTATAAAATTCTTTGACATTTCTGTAGTTGAGTGATCAAATTTACATGTAACATGTTTTTTCCTTTTTTATTTGTAGCAAAAAGTTCAAGGAATGTTGTCAAAATATGATGAAGAAATTGATGGGGAGAAGAAAAAAACATTTAATTTAAGTATGTACTGCACTAAGACAATGCACAATATTTTTTTTAACTGAAATTTCTATCATACTTGGCCATGTTATCAGTAAAATTATTTAAGATATAATAATTATAAAGAATTGTCAACCGAAACCACTATCTTAGAAGCAGAACTTCTTTTGTTTTTTTATGAAATTTCTTTCTGCTTTTCTCATACTGTAGGTAAAGATGGTGGTGTGAATTTATCGAAAGAACAAGAATTACAAAAAGTTAGTAACACCTAGTCCTAGCTGTATGTCTTTTATAAAATATAGCATTGAAAATAAAAGTAGCGTGCTGCGTAGGCAGTGTTGAAACAACAATCGAAATATGGTATAGTAGGTTAATACTGCCGAAACAGAGAACGTAAGTGGTCTAACGTTTCGAGCGAAGGCCCTTCGTCAGAGAGAAACGCTCGAAACGTTAGACCACTTACGTTCTCTGTTTCGGCAGTATTAACCCTACTATACCATATTTCGATTGTTGAAATATAGTAAGGTTAGATATACTGCCGAAACAGAGAACGTAGGAGTCAAACGTTTCGAGCGAAGGCCCTTCGTCAGAGAGAATTGTAAAGAGTGTAAACAAACAACGAGCTTATACTCTTTACGTTTTTCCCTGACGAAGGGCCTTCGCTCGAAATGTTAGACAACGACGTTTTCTGTCTCGGCACTACGTTTGGGGAGCACGGATGGCGTGTGCTGTTAGGGCGCTGCCTCTCACCAATAGTTAAGCCCGGTTAGACGGGGTTAGTACTTGGATGGGTGACCGTTTGGGAACAAGCCCGTTCTCTAGCTTGGGACTCATGTGAGTAGAGTCTAGTTGGTCTCTCCTGTGCTTCGAGGGTTTTTCGCCGGGTTCTCCGGTTTTCCTCCCTCCGTAAAATCAACACCTAGGGCTTAGCTGGGATCCGTGGTCTGAACTGTGTCGTATGGCGGCTGCTTAAAGCGCCTTTGATATGCCTCGACACGGCCACATTGAAAAATCCTTAGGAGTAATTTGATTGTAAAGATACACGTTTGATGTATTCTAATTAAAGACCTTTACCTTTTTAGTTTATCTAACCTTACTAAATTACTATATTTTGATTGTTGCATTAAAAATAAACCGAGCTGGTGTAAACAAGAGGCGACACGAAAATGGTAAACAAACCACGGCAAACGTAAGAGACGAAAACAAAGTTGAAAAAAGAACTGAACCAAAAGTCATATCATAAATTCTTCATCAGCCTTGTAACCAAGGACAATAAGGCCCCGTTTACACTTTACCGGATAACTTTTGTGCCGGCACGTAAACCATACCGGATATAGACCTTCTGTTCACACACAAAACGCCTGTTCTAGCACAATTTCTGTGTCGGAGTGCCGCTCCGATCTGGAAAGAGGTACATCTTTTATCCGCTAGGTTTTTGTACCGTTTCAACTCCAGTGTGAGTGGAGTTCTAAATCGTTTCGGAAGTAAATTAATAGAATAGAGCGTGGTGATTGGTTGTATCGTACGACACAATTTGCCGTTTCGTGCCGAGTCTCTTCACACTATACCGGATAAGTTTTCGTGCCGGCACGAAAATCTATCCGGTATAGACGAAATCTGAGTTTCGACTGCGCATACAATCTGAGTCGGGATAAAACGTAGTTCATTTATAACATGAAACTGAAGCAGCCGTAGTAAACATAACATTTCTGATTTCAGAAACTTTTTAATGTTTAGGTATTCTATAAGGATAAACCTTGCTTATCGATTATCCTTGACAATAATCCTAAACGTAGTGTCTAAAAATTAAATAATGAACTCAAAACATGAAAAAACAGTCCCAGCCTGTGTTATCTTCCCGTTATGCTTTAATAGACACGATGTAATTTGCATAGGGGCCCAAAATGAATAGGAAAATAATTTGCATGTGCGCCTAAATGAAACTACGATTTGGTGTATAGTCTGAACGGGGCCTACTGTTTGATTAGCAATCTGAAAACCTTTTCCGTTTGAACTTTTTTAGATCCGTGATCGCTTACATAACCAAGCAGTGAGTACCTCAAATTTTCTGCTATTCTATATTCATATATGAACTACATGTAGATGGCATGGGGCCAACGTTTAACGGACGCCATCGCAAGAGAGTGAAAACTAGAGTATCCTGGTCACCTCAAGGCAAATTATGGAGAATACGAATATGATGATAAAAATTTGAAGAAAACCGTACTTTTTGTTGATTTCTGAATTTTTTAACGAAGTATTCTAAAAAAAGCAGTGTTACACTAACAAGTTTTTGACGTAAACAGTTGAACCTGGACGATTGAAATTATAAAAAAGCTGATTTATGATGACTATAACTTGTGTAAATTTCCAAACGCACATGTATTAAAGTATTTGACGCTTTTTGAGTGTGTTTACTTTGATGGATCGTGAAATCGTTCCTCCGTTTACGTCACACACTTGCTAGTGCCAGACTCTTTATTCAACACAGCTTTTTAAAAATTCAACATCCCCAAATCAACGGGAAAAAATTTTAATTCAATTTTTCCCCCCATCATATTCGGATTCTACGCGCTTTAAGGTCTTCGTTAAGGTTTTCAGGGTCATTTCTGTAAAGCGCTCTCAATTCGTCAGAATTTATGCCAGAAAAATAAAATAGATATCGTTAGAAAGCTATTAATTTGTAGAATACAATGGTGTCTTTGGTTTCGCGATAAACACAAACCGTTAATAATTGTGAATTTTAAAATTAAAACCAGAGGGCTTCACTTGGGGCGACTCAAGTAAAAAGCGTTTTATTTTGTTCAAAATCTTTTTTCGCAGTTCGATTCCAAGATAAATTACCAGCGAAACAGTGTCAGCGTTTTTTGATATATCGAGTTTTGCCGAATTTATTGACGATCAAAGTTGAAAATGCTGTTTTTGACCAACATTCGGACAAAATAAGTGATAAATTCGAAACCAGGCGATAAATAAAAAAGCGCTGACACGGTTTTGCTGGAAATTTATCTCGGAATCAAACTACAAAAAAGATTGTGAACAAAATAAAACGCTTTTTAAAAAATTCATTCACAACTATTCTCACACATCATTAGATATTCATAGCATTTCGGCCAATCCGGTTGCTTAATTTACGTCACATGTACTTACCTAGAAACCACTAGAAACCCAGTCTAAACCAGAGACCAATTAATTCAAGTGCGAGAACAATACATATGTTAATTTAAAATTTCAATACTGTATTTAGAAATGTTTTCTAAATACAGTAAACTGTATTTAGAAAACATTTCTAAATACAGTACGCTGTATTTAGAAATCATTTCCCAATACAATTTTCTGTCGCTGTAGAAACCAGTTCCAAATACAACAGATTTTTTTACCTAACAGCGCTTCACAATATACGCGACTACATGCGATACATATATTACAAGTAACTTAACGGTTTGTGTTTATCGCAAAATCAAAGACACCATTGTATTCTACAAATTAATAGCTTTCTAGCGATATCTATTTTATTTTTCTGGCATAAATTCTGAGGAATTGAGAGCGCTTTACAAAAATGACCCTGCAAACCTTAACGAAGACCTTAATATATATATAAAGCGAAAAAGTAATTTGCCCTTGAGTTGACCTTTAACCTCATACCGATAATACTAAACATAAATAACAAGAAAAACTGTCCGTTTAGCTTTGGTTAGCTAAAGAGGGAAAGAAATGGTATTCAAACATATATTTAACGAATATGTTCTTTTGGTATGCTGTTACGTGACCGCTATACGCAACAAAAGTGTAACCTCAGCTGTTTGGTTTTTACAATTATTTATTTAATTAACAAGAAACTTAGAACAGATATTGAAAATGTATATATAAAGATTAAAACTAAACTAAAGTTCAGAAACTTATCTGTCGTCTGCGCACAACGAAACAGTCAATAGGAGATTCCGACAACAGGTTAACAATCCATATGGACTTTCCAATTAAGGAATAATAAAACCAACGGCAGGAATTCCAGGACTGACTTCGTAACCACTTTGATACATATAGCTCACTCTCATACAGCCAATTCTCTTTTATTGGTTGACTGACTTTACAATGCCCAATATTATGTAATGTGCTCTCTGCTCTCTACTGTATACACAGTATATACTGTATGATTCTGACTTGCATGTTTCGGTCATCATTTGTGTTGTTTTGATCAGCCAATATAACGGTGAACTGTATGTACTTTGTGTAGATCTCGTTGGCGATGCCTCAACTACAAACTACAAGTGAATACTACACTGAACAAGAAATGGTAAGACATGCTGTTTGAAACTTTCCTACAAGAAATGTATTTTCAGTAATCTTATTAACAAAAATTTTTTTTACAACTGTAGTTGAAATTTAAGAAGCCAAAGAAGAGAAGAAAAATTAAAAAACGCGAAACTCTTAAGGTAATATACTTAATTTAGAACTCTTGATAATTCTTTGTCAAAAAGGCTCGCTCTATAATTGCTTAGTTAAAGGTGGTCTACAGTCGGTTCTGCGCATGTGCCAAGTGGTGGCTCCAAAACATGACATTCGTAGATAATTACATGAAGTACTCAGCTCAATGTAAAGCGTTGGGAACAACATGGCAGAAAACCAAGCGATTCGACGAGGATATCTCTTCGGATTTCTTCTATTTCTTTTGAAAATGTTTTGTTTTGGGTACAAGTAATGAAGAGGAAGCAAGAAAAGCTTACAATCTTGAATAAGGTATCAATATTTTTTTTGTAAATAAATATGTAAACATTAGTTCCCTACATGCGCAGAACGGACTGTAGACCACCTTTAAGGGTCACTCATTTGAATAAGATATATTTTTTACGTAGGCAGATGACTTGATGCCATTAGATACTTCTGAAGGCGACCACGGATCACGGTAAATGCGACCTTTGTATATATCGTAGTGCGATGCTTATGATGTGTAATTTTGATTACAGTACTTCTATTAAGGGCCAGTTTAATATGATCCCTTCGGTTGAACCAACCGGGATCCCGCTCAGGCGCAGGGAGTAGCCAGGATTTTGAAAGGGGGGAGCCGAAATCAAAATAAATTTTTAGGGAGGTCCGGGAGCATACTCCCCCGGGAAATTTTGAAATCGAGAATCGCTGAAACAGTGCCATTTCCTGGCTTTTGGATGAAGATTTTACAGACTGTAAAGGTTAAAAAACGTCATATAAAATACTCAAAACACGCAAACGTCACATAGATACTCAAAATGCATACACTCAGTAGATTGAATACACTGTTTACAGTTTATTTCCTGACACAATTGATATTGCATCAGTTTTGTAGTTACATGTCTGTTGTTTTATATCTAAACTGGCTACGTCCCTGGTCAGGCGGGACAAATGTGTGTCCATATAAACGCAATATCCCGGTAGACCGGGATGAAGTTTACTGAACTGCAATGCTTTTAACTTTGAATATTATTGTCAGAATTTCGTCAAAACGGTCAGGTCTAGAGACAAAACACTGAATTAAAGTGAAATAACTTCTAACATAGTAGAATTAGGGTGAGTTTTTGCTCTATTTCCGTAACTTCCCGCGCTTTTTGATCAGGGATGAAATTCATCCTGGTCAACCGGGGCGAGCATTTTGTTTACTCTATATAAACCCGGGATTAAATTTATCCCGGTCAACCGGGACATCCCGATATACCGGGATGACACTCTCCTCCGCTGAGGCTTCTTTGCGTTCAGGGCTAGGAGCTCACAGGGTTTTCGAGGGACGCATAGGATGAATGGGGACACACAGCCCGCGCTGCCCGAACTTTATGCCTGACGGCAAGGAAGCCAGCTGCGGAAGAGAGTGCCAGGATCATATAAACAGGCCCTAAGGGAGCACGAATGGCGTGTGCTGTTAGGGCGCTGCCTCTCACCAATAGTTAAGCCCGGATAGGTGACCGTCTGGGAACAACCCACTGATCTCTATATACAACTGGATGGGCCCTTCCCTATGGCCAGCAGTCAAACATTTCGTGGCAGTCGCCGCCATCTTACGTAGTGGAACATATAACGCATTGCGGCCTTAGAACTTGTTCCCAATCCTAAAGTTGACTAGCATAAGCAATCTTGACGTCAACAACGTCAGCACGGTCATATTATCCGGGGGGAGGAATATTAAGTACTCTGTGCCGGGGGAGTCGGAAAAGCTGTAAAGCAAACAACAGATGCCGGTTCGTTTAGTTTTCACTGTTTAACAACAAATACAGTCAAAAGATGGCAAGTACACAACACGAAATATTGTTAAGGCATTAAGATTACTATAAAAGGTACAATTTAATACTTGCAATTGAATTCTTCGTAGATTTTATAGTCTGTTTTTCAGTTTATATTATCATGAAGTTTGTTCGTTGTCGGCACTGAAGAAAAACAAGTGAACGAAATTTAAAGGTTTTACAGCTCAGTACAAAAACAAATGCAAGAAAATAGCGTCTTAAACCTTACTGACTACTTCTTGTGTCCTTTCATTCGTTTAAATTTTCTTAAAATAACTCTTTTGTCTGTTTTCAATCTACGAAAGCTATGAACTTGAGCGGCGGCCATATTGGGTAGTGGTCACGTCATCATACAACAGGCACGCGAAATTCGACCCCATGGCCCATCCAGTGTTATTGAGATCAGTGGTATAAACCCCGTTCTCGAGCTTGGGACTCATGTGAGTAGAGTTTAGTTGGTCTCTCCTGTGCTCCGAGGGTTTTTCGCCGGGTTCTCCGGTTTTCCTCCCTCCGTAAAATCAACCCCTAGGGCTTAGCAGGGATCCGTGGTCTGAACTGTGTCGCATGGCGGCTGCTTGGAGCGCCTTTGATATGCCTCGACACGGCCACATTGAACTGAATCCTTAGGAGTACTTTGATTGTAAAGATACACATTTGATGTATTCTAATTAAAGACCTTTAAGCCACTGTATAAACCCAATGTTAATCATGTCACCATCCAGTAACATTTTTGTTATGCTTGTGTTTATGATGAAGAGGATCGAAACCGACCGCAAGGAAAGAAAATAAAGGTTCTTCTGACTTCCACCAGGTACCATGAACTGTTTAAGATGTTCTTACGTAGTTTAAAAATAATCATAAAAGTAGCGTGCTGCGTAGGCAGTGTAGAAACAACAATCGAAATATAGTAAGGTTAGATATACTGCCGAAACAGAGAACGTAGGAGTCTAACGTTTCGAGCGAAGGCCCTTCGTCAGAGAGAAACGTGGGCCTTCCCTCGAAACGTTAGACTCCTACGTTCTCTGTTTCGGCAGTTTATCTAACCTTACTATATTTCGATTAAAAATAATCAGTTGTTTTATCAGTGGTATCGGGACGGTTTATGTGACGCTGGCTCATGAATAACGAGAGTTTGTTGTGTTTTCTTAGGATGACTTGATGGAATGGCAGATGGCCGATCCTGAAGATGGTAAATACGTGCATTATTGATAGTAACATTGCAATATTGATAGTAACATTGCAATGTTGACTTGCGCGACTTCTTAGTTAGTTATAATTGTTAGTTGTTTGCTGTACAAGCTGTGTTAGTTAGTAATACTCAGAAAAACTCTGAGCTCTAAGCGGGACTCGAACCCACAACCTTCTGAATGCTAGCCAGACGCTCTAACCATTGAGCCACTAGAACTCAGATATCGGAGCAAGGTTAATTAAGATACTTCTACCTTAGACTGTGCCCAGTCCTCTAGGAACGAGTCTTAACCGCTCGGTTACAAGTATTGTTGGTCTACAAATCACGTTGTAACAGTAAGTTTCTAGTTTTAATAAACACTTTTAGTTAGTTTCAGAAATTGCAGCTTGATGTTGAAAATTGAGCAAATTGAGCTTAGAGCTCAGGGTTTTTCTGAGTATTACTAACTAACACAGCTTGTACAGCAAACAACTAACAATTATTACTACATCAAGCTGCAATTTCTGAGACTTCTTAGTTTGTTGCTAAAAATTCGCATTTTAAATACCGAACTTCACATAATATGAAGTTCTACTGAAAGTCAGAACAACTAACTCTAAGTAAACTTCATGTTGTGTGAAGTTCAATATTTAAAATGCGAATTTTTAACAACTTGTCAAGAAACCGCTGTGTATCGTTTGCTAGTCAACATTGCAATGTTGCTGTCAATATTACAAGGTCGCATTGTCACTATTCTAGATTGCTTACGTATCGGTTGTATAAGGCATAATAATAAGCGCAATAAAACGTTTTTTCAATTATTTCTTGAGAGAAACTTTTATGAAATTTTCGTCCAATTTTCAGCCAAATTAAAGGAAACTTTAAGGCACGGCGTCAGGTATTACATTACCGCTTAATTAATAGTTTTGCACGAGACAAAAATTATATTTGTGTGCAAAGGAAACGCATAATATTCTTAAAACGCTAATGCGTTTTCTTGCGGACTGTTTAGTCCAAGTTTTGACGTGTGTGATATTCATCATAATTTTAATCATCTGAACTCTCGTGCTCTCTGTTCCGCTCTGGTGCTTTCTGTTCCGCTCTGGTGCCTTCTGTTCCGCTCTGGTGCTTTCTGTTCCGCTCTGGTGCCTTCTGTTCCGCTCTGGTGCCTTCTGTTCCGCTCTGGTGCTTTCTGTTCCGCTCTGGTGCCTTCTGTTCCGCTCTGGTGCCTTCTGTTCCGCTCTGGTGCTTTCTGTTCCGCTCTGGTGCCTTCTGTTCCGCTCTGGTGCCTTCTGTTCCGCTCTGGTGCCTTCTGTCCCGCTCTGGTGCTTTCTGTTCCGCTCTGGTGCCTTCTGTTCCGCTCTGGTGCTTTCTGTTCCGCTCTGGTGCTTTCTGTTCCACTCTGGTACTCTCTGTTCCACTTTGGTGCTCTCTGTTCCACTCTGGTGCTTTCCGTTACCCCCTGGTACTTTCCGTTACCCCCTGGTGCTTTCCGTTCCACCCTGGTGCTTTCCGTTACCCCCTGGTGCTTTCCGTTACCCCTGGTGCTTTCCGTTACCCCTTGGTGCTTTCCGTAACCCCCTGGTGCTTTCCGTTGCACCCTGGTGCTTTCCGTTCCACCCTGGTGCTTTCTGTTCCACTCTAGTGCTTTCTGTTCCACTCTGGTGCTTTCCGTTACCCCCTGGTGCTTTCCGTTCCATCCTGGTGCTTTCCGTTCATCCTGGTGCTTTCCGTTCCACCCTTCCGTTCCACACTTTCTGTTCCATTCTGATGCTTGCTGTTCCACTCTGGTGCTTTCTGTTCCGCTCTGGTGCTTTCTGTTCCGCTCTGGTGCCTCCTGTTCCGCTCTGGTGCCTCCTGTTCCACTCTGGTGCCTTCTGTTCCGCTCTGGTGCCTTCTGTTCCGCTCTGGTGCTTTCTGTTCCGCTCTGGTGCTTTCTGTTCCGCTCTGGTGCCTCCTGTTCCGCCCTGGTGCCTCCTATTCCGCCCTGGTGCCTTCTGTTCCGCTCTGGTGCTTTCTGTTCCGCTCTGGTGTCTTCTGTTCCGCTGTGGTGCTTTCTGTCCCGCTCTGGTGCTTTCTGTTCCGCTCTGGTGCTTTCTGTTCCGCTCTGGTGCTTTCTGTTCCGCTCTTGTGCTTTCTATTCCGCTCTGGTGTTTTCTGTTCCGCTCTGGAGCTTTCTGTTCCGCTCTGGTGCTTTCTGTTCCACTCTGGAGCTTTCTGTTCCGCTCTGGTGCTTTCTGTTCCGCTCTGGTGCTTTCTATTCCGCTCTGGTGCCTTCTGTTCCGCTCTGGTGCTTTCTGTTCCGCTCTGGTGCTTTCTGTTCCACTCTGGTACTCTCTGTTCCACTTTGGTGCTCTCTGTTCCACTCTGGTGCTTTCCGTTACCCCCTGGTGCTTTCCGTTCCACCCTGGTGCTTTCCGTTACCCCTGGTGCTTTCCGTTCCACCCTGGTGCTTTCTGTTCCGCTCTGGTGCTTTCTGTTCCACTCTGGTACTCTCTGTTCCACTTTGGTGCTCTCTGTTCCACTCTGGTGCTTTCTGTTCCGCTCTGGTGCTTTCTGTTCCACTCTGGTGCTTTCCGTTACCCCCTGGTGCTTTCCGTTCCATCCTGGTGCTTGCTGTTCCACTCTGGTGCTTTCCATTCCACTCTGATGCTTTCTGTTCCACTCTGGTGCTTTCTGTTCCACTCTGGTGCTTTCCGTTACACTCTGATGCTTTCTTTTCCACTCTGATGCTTTCTGTTCCACTCTGGTGCTCTCTGTTCCACTCTGGTGCTCTCTGTTCCACTCTGGCGCTTTCCGTTACCCCCTGGTGCTTTCCGTTCCACCTGGTGCTTGCTGTTCCACTCTGGTGCTTTCTGTTCCACTCTGGTGCTTTCTTTCCACTCTGGCACTTTCTGTTCCACTCTGGTGCTTTCCGTTACCCCCTGGTGCTTTCCGTTCCACCCTGGTGCTTTCCGTTCCACTCTGGTGCTTTTTGTTCCACGCTGGTGCTTTCTGTTTCACGCTGGTGCTTGCTGTTCCACTCTGGTGCTTTCCGTTCCACCTGGTGCTTTCTGTTCCACGCTGGTGCTTGCTGTTCCACCCTGGTGCTTTCTGTTCCACTCTGGTGCTTTCTTTCCACTCTGGTGCTTTCTGTTCCACTCTGATGCTTGCTGTTCCATTCTGGTGCTTTCTGTTCCACTCTGGTACTCTCTGTTCCACTCTGGTACTCTCTGTTCCACTTTAGTGCTTTCTGTTCCACTCTTGTGCTTTCTGTTCTGCTCTGATGCTTTCTGTCCCATTCTGGTTGCGTCATGGTGACACTGTGCCTTTAATGATTGGTCTTTGGTTCTATAAACTTTCATGAAAACCTGTGCAGTATTTTGTGACATACAAAGTTTACTACGTGCAAAGATTTGTGTTTAAATCTATCAGTCGCCATCTATTTCGGACAGTAAATTTGGAAATGGCTAATTGAAAAGTGCCCCCTCTACTCACAATTTCATCGCTGCTGCGTTCCGCTTGTAATTCGTTAGGAAAAACAACATCGAAGCTGAAATTCGTATGTGTGTATTCTTTTAATCTTTACATAGCTGAAATCCGTGGACCAGAGATCAACGAGAATGAACCGTTATTTGAAGAGGATGATGCACAGTTAGAGTTGCAGCGAGCGTTAGAGAGGTGATTATAATATATTACTATACAATATTGATACAATCTCGACTGTGATTGGCTGAAAACCTACCGACAATTTTTGATGTCTTGCCACCTACAAAATATTAAAAATTATCTGTAGCTATGACGCGCTGGCCAGCGGTTTGAACAAAACAAACATGGCGGCCGCCCTTAGGAGTGAAGATCAGAAGCGGATTAATCCGGCCGATTTGGCACGTTTTGTTGACGCTAAAACCACCAAGAAAAAACAAGCGAGCTACACATACAGCTGTTAGAGTTTAAAGCAGTGTTTGAAAGAGAAAATTGTATTTGAAAGCGAAAAAAGTTAGCGAACCTCGAACTGAAGACGGTATGAATATTTACTATTTTTACCTAACTTTGTAAAAAACTTTCTAAAGGCTTCTACATTTATAATTGTATAGTAAAATAATTATTGAATTCGGTTATCGCATGATATCAAGAATTATCAAGGCCTCTTGATATTGCCCAAGAACTCTTGATATTGTAAAGTAACATCTTCTACAGTTTTTCCATATCTTACTTCGTTCTTGAGATGTTACTATTTGTTTGACATGTAAATGAACAACACTGCATACGTCACATTGCATAATCAGTTACTGAGAAATCGTGCATATCATTGATATTAATCAAATCGCTTGAACCTGTGTTTGTTTAAAGTCATGAGACAAATACACCTACATGCCCAGTTTCGTGTGACTTTGTTCGATAACTTCAACAATATTCCTAATTTTCCAACAGCTCATTATACAATGTGACGTATGCAGTGTGATCATTTACATATCAAACAAATAGTAATATCTCAAGAATGAAGTAAGATATGGAAAAACTGTAGAAGATGTTACTTTACAATATCAAGAGTTCTTTCAAATTAGAATATTTTTAGTGTGTATTGAATGTTTTGAGTGCATCATTACGCGACCTGGAAATAATTATTCTCTTACACCGAAGGAACCAGTGTGTTTTGTAAATATTGTTTTTTCTTCGTAGATCACGAAGGTCAAAGCTAAAGAAAGAAACTGTTGGACCTGAAAAGGTTTGTTCATTAGGAAGGAGAAGAGAAGTAATTTGCCTTGTTATTTTTTGTGAGAAACATTTTGTTCGAGTGTATTGATATTAAAATGCTGGTATTGTTTTTTTGTAGGTGGTGAACGCTTTAACGTTAATGTCAAATAAAATAAATAACAATTCAGATAATCAAGGTAAGCTGGTTCTTTGTTTATTATTAATAGAAGCGTTGTTTTTATAAGATAGTAGCCTCGAATGACTGCCAAAATGTGACTGATATACTATTGTATATAAACTATTCAGACGAACTGAAAGTAGACTTAGATGTTTGTCTTGCATGTAGGCACTATTGTCCTTGATTCAACATCCGAATTTTGTCGGACACTTGGCGAAATACCCACGTACGGTAAGTAGCACGTCAAGCATTTTGTCAATTACAACACAGTATCAGTACACTACACCACACCATAGTACAGTCACAGCACACTATATACAGTACAGTACAGTACAGTACAGTACAGTACAGTACAGTACAGTACAGTACAGTACAGTACAGTACAGTACAGTACAGTACAGTACAGTACAGTACAGTACAGTACAGTACAGTACAGTACAGTACAGTACAGTACAGTACAGTATAGTACAGTAACAGTAACAGTAACAGTAACAGTAACAGTTCAGTTCAGTAATATTAACGGCGGCAGCCGTAGCAGCAGCAACAGCAGCAGCAGTAGCAGTAACAGTGCAGTGCAATACAGTTCAGTTATATACTGCCGTACTGTCTGCTATAAACTCTATCATTTTATTTTTTCATTATCATTTTATCATTATATTTATTCGAGCCCCCGTCTGATTTGTGTTTTAGGTTCATCTGGAAACCGACCAGAAATTGAAGAAGCAGAAGATGTATGTTCTTCCATGGTTTTCTTAATTAAGTTTTAACAAATGAAAAATAAATATAATTTTAAATATTGCTTATTCTGCCACAAAATCTTCCTTAAACATAACGTCCATACTGCAGTTGTAGTATAGGCCATTTTAAGAAGTACAAAATGCATTATTTTTTGCACTTTGAGAATAAGTCCGTCGTGTTTGCTCAGTGCTACTTTGTTCTAGGACATGGGTATGGAGGCTGAGGTTGATGACCAAGGAGGTTGGGAAATAGTGAAACAAGAAGCAAAGAAAGTAACAGATTCAAACGAAGAACCCGCGGTAAGTGAACTAGCCTATCAGCTTTTGTCGTTGGTTAATGTTTTCCCGCCAACGTAACCTTGACCTGCCTTCGGGTTTTAACCACTGATCTCTAAATAAACTGGATGGGCCCTTCCCTATGGCCAGCAGTCAAACATTTCGTGGCAATCGCCGCCATATTGCGGCCTTAGAACTTGTTCCCAATCCTAAAGTTGACTAGCATAAGCAATCTTGACGTCAGCACGGTCATATCCGGGTGTAGGAATATTATGTGTGCTGTGCCGGGGGAGTCGGAAAAGTCGTAAAGCAAACAACAGATGCCGGTTCGTTTAGTTTTCACTGTTTAACAACAAATACAGTCAAACGATGGCAAGTACACAACACGAAATATTGTTAAGGCATTAAGATTACTATAAAAGACTTGAAATTGAATTCTTCGTAGATTTTATAGTCTGTTTTTCAGTTTATATTATCGTGAAGTTTCTTCGTTGTCAGCACTGAAGAAAAACAACGAAATTTAAAGGTTTTATAGCTCAGTAACAGAAACAAATACAAGAAATTAACGTCTTAAACCTTATTAAGTACTTCTTGTGTGCTTACATTCGTTTAAATTTTCTTAAAATAACTCTTTTTGTCTGTTTTCAATCTACGAAAGCTATGAACTTCAGTGGCAGCCATCTTGGGTAGTGGTCACGTCATCATACAACTGGCACGCAAAATCCGGCCCAATGGTCCATCCAGTTTATACAGAGATCAGTGGTTTTAACGTGTTTATAACCCTAAACACGATGTTACTGATATGGATTCTATGTAAAATGATAAATTGAATGCCATAATATTTTGATTTGAGCTTTTATGTACTGTATAATAAACGAGCAGGAGTGTTTTATCAGATATAAAGACACGAGGCGAAGTCGAGTGTTTTTATATCTGTTTGAAAAATAACCTTGTCTAAGCCGAGAAAATCAAAGGTAAAGTTTATGTAAATCAGGAGAAATCTTTATCACATATAAAGATACGATACGGTCATGATTTTCTTTTGTGTTTTCCTCATGAATTATTACTGAGTTTTTGAAGTACTGTATAATAAACGAGCAGGAGTGTTTTATCAGATATAAAGACACAAGGCGAAGCCGAGTGTTTTTATAACTGATAAAACACGAACTGCGAGTTTATTATACGGCTTCAAAAACGAACCACTTGGTAAGTTGATTGGCGGAGTTATTTGAAAAATAACCTTGTCTAAGCCGAGAAAATCAAAGCTAAAGTTTATGTAAATCAGGAGAAATCTTTATCACATATAAAGATACGATACGGTCATGATTTTCTTTTGTGTTTTCTTCATGAATTATTAATGAGTTTTTGAATTATTGTTATATTGACGATTATATTTCCAAAATGGTAATGATGTATCAAACGTCCCAAACGACGATTTAAAAAATATTTTATTCCTTATCCGTGTATTTTGTCTTTTAAGAGACAAGACGCCAATGTTTTGGATGATGAACCGATGTTAGGAATGGGTGTTGGTGCTGCTTTGAAATTGGTACAAAAGAAAGGTAAATGAAACTGTACATTTGGTTTTTATGTAATATTTCATAAACGAGTGGGAGTGTTTTAATGTGGTTAAATTTAGGATATATTTAAGCGAAGTTAACTGCTGATGTAGTTGGCCTGCGGTTCCCCTTATTAGGGGAGTCCCTAACGTCACGTACGTTAAGGGGTTTCCCGCGCATTCGAGATTCATTGAGCGTCAGTTGCTTTGCTGCAAGTAGCGTCTTTGCTCAGCTTGTGCTCCCCCTTCGCCCTTTCCCCACCCGTGTTAGATACGAAGTATAGAATCTTATAGATCGTATATGGTATTCCACTGACTTGTCAGTGTGACTGGTGCCGGTGGTCTGCCTTGGCAGAGTTGTCATGGCAAACGCCTATTGCTTCTCTGATTACCCTAATTGCTATTGCTTAGTTTGCTGGCTATTTGCTCATGGCCCAATTGCTTACAGTTACTTTGCTTGCTAACAAGGCTAGATTGCTGACTAGCCTGGGCTAGATTGCTGACTAGGCTGGTCACCAACGGCACCTACCTCCAAACAACGCATATTCTGCAGTTAACCAAGGGTTACAAACACGAGAGGACAATGAAAATCACGAGGCCGTTAAAGTGTCTATGAAATGAAAATTTCGTTGGCATTTTTGTTGTTTTATTGTACAGAGGAGCATTACAGGAGCACTCACTGAAAATTTCAAGAGAATCTGATGCGTAGTTTTCGCGCTATCAACTCTCAAAGTTTGCCATGGCTAGTCGTTCTTGGAGAAGAATTGGGCTTTCGGAAACAATGCTTATGACGTACGCAGATGGACAACTATAAGAACAATAGATTTCACTATTAGTGATCCATCTGCGTACGTCATAAGGCATTGTTACCAAGAAGCCCAAATTTCGCCAAAACAAACTATCCACGACAAATTTTGAGAGTTGATAGCGCGAAAACTACGCATCAGATTCTCTTGAAATTTTCAGTGAGTGCTCCTGTCATGCTCCTCTGTACAATAAAACAACAACGTATTTTTCACTTCATAGACACTTTAACCGAGTAATTTTCATTGTTCTCGAGTGTTTGTAAAACATGAGAATAATGAAAATCACGAGGCTTGCAAGCCGAGTAACTTTTATTGTTTTTGAATGTTTTACAAACACGAGAGAACATTGAAAATTACGAGGTCATAGGCCAAGTGATTTTTGTTGTTCTCGAGTGTTTGCAAACCCTGGTAAAACACGATACACGAGTTTTTGAAATAGCTTCTCAATCGTCAATTATGTCAATTATAATAGAGAGACTTGGTGATATTGGTGCATATTAGATTTATAGACAATGGTTTCAGGTTCAATTTAGATTAAGAAATGTGGTAATAAACGGTTCTTTGTTTGTGGCGTTTATTATCTGATTTCTTAATTATAAATTCAGTGTGCGCGACCTTTACCGGGTTTCAAAACTCATACACATGACCAAATATTTTTCTCTGATTGGCTAATTAGTATATGTAATAGCATGGTTTCGAGTGCAATTTGGAAAAAACATGCACGAGTGAGTTTTTTATAAAAGACTATCAAAATTGCACGAATCCGAAGGATGAGTGCTATTTGAAGTCTTTGAAAAACTCACGAGTGCGTGTTTTTTCCAAATTGCACTCGAAACCATGCTATGACTTATTAGTAATATACATGAAAAAATTTATCATAAAGAAAATCTTTCTAGTCAAAATGCTTTGTTCAAATAACATACATGAAGAAAAAAAATTAACAGGAAGAGCTTTTTTTCTAGTAAAAAATGATTTTTGTGCGAATTTAAAAAATTACAAAATTTGCACTGTATTTCATTTTTCTGCACTGAATTACTCTAAAATTGCACTCCTCTCAGCCAATCAGAATTGAGAAATTTTTTCATGTATATTATTAGCTCATGAATTATTATCATTAATAATTCATGAGCTAAGAAAGGGAGGTAACAATCACTGTTGTAGAGCAGACGAGGATACTTTCCCGTACTTCAAATTTTATGCAGTTAATTATACGTCTTTGAAGTAATATGTAAAGGCCTCCAATTCGGACTAGACCGGGTTTTCAAGTACGAGGAATTCGTTGCAGTCCTCGGCTTCGCCTCGGACTGGAACGAATTCCGAGTACTTGAAAACCCGGTCTAATCCGAATTGGAGGCCTTTACATGACTTCTCAAAATCACTTAGTGTATTCCCAAAATGAATTAGTGCATTAGTAATTAGTGTATGGATGAATAACCGATTGTGTGAAGTAATATTTCAAGTCCAAGGACTTGAAATATTATTTCCAGTCCTTGGACTGGAAATAATATTTCAAGTCCTCTGCCCAGTACTTCCCTGGTATTTCAAGTCCCTTCACGTGGTGCAATTCAGCGCTTCTGATTGATTGATTATCTCATGAATTATTAATGAGTTTGAGAAGGTCGTGGTAAATCCATTCTCATTGTTCCTTCTATGACGTTTCTTTTCTAGGCATGATCGAAGGTGATAAAACAAAAGAAAGAAAGTTTGCCGGTGGACTGGCTTTGCCAGAAACAGTAAAGATCATTGATGAAGAAAAAATGAGGTGATTGAGATAGCGTGGGATGTGATACACGCGTAAAATTGTCACAAGTTGTTACAGCATTGTAACGTTGTTATCATGTGTGAACAACCTTGAGGAATTAACAATATTGTTCATCATTGTTTCATCATGTTGTTACAGCTTCATGAAACAACAGCAGTTGTCCACGCATGTTGTAACAACCGAAGGACGTGTTGATACACCAGTCATGTTCACAATTGTTGTAACATTGTTGTTCAGCCTTGTTACTTCATCATGCTGGTACAACATGTTGCATATGTGCAAACAACGTTTTTGGCTATAAAAATGTGCTGTTAGAACAACTTGTTCATGACTGTTGGTTCATCCGTGAACAAGTTGTTCAAACTATAAGTGAACAACTTGTTAACAACTTGTTCATGGGGTGCAGCACAACATTGTTCACGCCTGTTAACAACCGTGAACAATTTGTGCGTTTTTATGCGTGTAGGATGGGACTAGGTATGATATGGTATCGTTATATGATATAGGGTAGGGTAGGGTAGGGTAGGGTAGGGTAGGGTAGGGTAGGGTAGGGTAGGGTAGGGTAGGGTAGGGTAGGGTAGGGTAGGGTAGGGTAGGGTAGGGTAGGGTAGGGTAGGGTAGGGTAGGGTAGGGTAGGGTAGGGTAGGTTTACGACCCCAGGGTAAAGTAGTTTATAGTATGATTAGGCCTAACTATGACATATGATGGGATGGGATATTATGATATACGATATGTGATATGATACGATATATGAGGAATTAATAAATAACTAAACAATGAAAATATATAACAAAGGTAAACACGGTATGTCACATTGTTTTTAACTTTGTTTTGAATATTTTCTTTAGAGATGAAGAAAGAGAACGACTAAGAGAAAGGTAATGATTAAAATAGTTCTAAATGGGTCTAACTATAGAAAGACAAATTTATCTTTGGTATCAAAGCAATATAACAATAACAAATCAGTGATGAGATGCGAAAGATACCGCGAAAATGTGGCGCGCGAAAATGTGGCCCCACATTTTCACGCGCCACATTTTCGCGCCCCACATTTTTGCGCGTTACATTTTCGCGCGCCACATTTTTGCGGGGCGCAAAATGGGGCATCTTTTTGCGCGCCACATTTTTGTGCCGCATCTTTTTGCGCGCCACATTTTTTTCGCGCCATCTTTTTGCGCAGTACATTTTTTTCGCGCCACATTTTTGCTCCCCATCTTTTTGCGCGGTACATTTTTTTCGCGCCACATTTTTGCGCCCCATCCTTTTGCGCGCCCCATTTTTTTCGCCACATTTTTGCGGGGCGCAAAATGGGGCATCTTTTTGCGCGCCACATTTTTGCGCCCCATCCTCTTGCGCGCCCCATTTTTTTCGCCACATTTTTGCGCCCCATCTTTTTGCACGCCCCATTTTTCGCGCGCCACATTTTTGCGCATGCGTAGCTAATACGGGTCAGCCCGTATTTCGCGAGCCTCGACAGCCGCCATTTCCGATCGTGATAGAAAAGATAATCACGTGACCAGAAACAAGCCAATCAGAAAAAAATAACAAATTAAAGAGATGCGAAAAAATTTGCCAATCAAAGCAATATAACAATAACAAATCAAATCAACCGTCGATGAGCTAAAAAGGAGGGGGTTAAGAAAAGGCGCGGGAAAAGAAGGCGCGCAAACATGTGGCGTGCGAAAATGTGGCGCGCGAAAATATCGCGCGCAAAAATAAGGCGCGCGAAAATAAGGCCATGAGGATGACATGTGATGAAGATGACCAATATGACTACAAGCATGATTAATGATTGAGGACTTATGCAGCGAAAAATAAGTTCGGGAGAGACTCTTATTAAAGATTGACGTTTGCAGCTCTTCCATCTCTCACTTCGTTCTTTAGATATTGAGATTTGCGTGATATGCAAATAACATCACTTAGACTTAAATATCAATTTGAGATTTTTCTCACTTTTAACTGTGCATTTGCGTCCGTGTATCGTAGGACTCTATACATGAAAACGTTCAAGTGATTTACTTGAATTATTGCAAGAACAGACATGATTTTCTAACAAGTCATTATACAGTGTGGCATTTAAGTGATGTTTTTTGCATATCACGGAAATCTCGATATCTACAAAACGAAGTGAGATATGGAAGAGTGCAAACGTCAATCTTTATAACTTCAAGTTCTTTTAAATAAGAGAGTCTCTCCCAAACTTATTTTTCACTGCATAAACCCTTTAATCAATATATTTACAGAGGCCGTGATCGAGACAGGGACAGAGACCGTTACAATCCGAATGCATTCAAAGAGAAAACTGGTTATAAACCTGATGTAAAACTGGAATATGTAGATGAACATGGTCGACAAATGAATCCAAAAGAGGTACATCTCCCGTATATGGACTGTTTTCACTCACGTGATCGGTGGCCCTATTGGGGTGGTGAAACGAAATGTTTGAATAAGAATAGAGCTAACTTATCCCATTAGATAAAGATGGTACACCAATATGGCGACCATTTTATTATTTCGGTACAGATGGTACACCAATATGGCCACTGTGACGTCACATGGAAACGATCTATACATTTAGTTTACATGAAATAAATTCAGTATGAAAGTTTGACCATAGTTAATAGAAAATATACATGGTTTGGAAGCTCACAAGAGTCATTGTTTTATGTTTTTGTTCAGGTTTATGGAAATTTTTGCACTTTCACGGTTACTGAACATATTGTGTTTTCTGTATAATGAAGCAATCATCCAATAGCAACGTTTGGGTTCAATCACTCAACTGTACTGTTTAAATATTAATAAACCTAAAATAAAGGATTTGGCACCTTCATGTACCTTTCAACATGAATCGTAGCTTGATTGTTAACCGCTCTGAAGTTTGCCGGGTTTCTAAACCATGTATATTTTCTATTAACTATGGTTTGACCCATTGTATTGCATTACAAAATAAAAGTCTACTTTTAACACCTTGTCATTTTTGTTTTGTTATCTTTCTCAGGCATTTAGATACTTGTCTCACAAATTCCATGGAAAAATTCCTGGCAAGTTGAAAACTGAAAAAAGACAGAAGAAAGTTTCTGAAGACATGGTAAGTTTGACTTCTAAGCTTATGGTTTGTTTTTGCCCTGATATAACCAAGTCTATTATTAAGCCGTGTTTACACTGCAAGCCATAGCCTGGCCTTGGCCTGGCCAGGGGTAAATGTGTTATGTTCACACTGGCACAAGCCTGGCCAAGGCCAAAGCATAGGCCAACAAAAGAAGCAAGCCATATATTCTGGCCAAAGGAAAATTCGAGCGTAGAATATATACATTTTAAGACCAAACCGGGACCAGTTGCGAAAAATGCAACTACACAGGCCTTCTGGCAGGAATTGAACCCACGACCTTGCGATTCTAGTGCAATACTCTGACCACTGAGCCACGGAGGGCGTTGCCGAGAGCTTGATCGTGAGTTCTGTATATATATATAAGAAGGTGGTAATGCCAGGATAGAATCAGGTATATTATAAGTAATATTGGGCATTTCACTCGATTACATAGCATGTTCTAAGGATTTTAGGTGAAGAAGATTTTAGGAAGGCCTGTGTAGTTGCATTTTTCGCACCTGGTCCCGGTTTGGTCTTAAAATGTATATATTCTACGCTCGAATTTTCCTTCACCTAAAATCCTTAGAACATGCTATGTAATCGAGTGAAATGCCCAATATTACTTATAAAATTCTGGCCAAAGCCTGGCCTAGGCCAGCCCAGGACGTGTTTACAGTGCCAAAAAGTAGGCCAAAATTAGGCCAAGGCTTGCAGTGTAAATGCACGGCTTTAGTCCGCTCGGACTTTCAAAACGTCACGTCTGGCAAAACATTTTCCAGACTTTTTCCAGCCCCGAACATGCAAAAAATGTTCAGATTTTTTCAGCCCCTGGACCCTGCCGGGGGCTGTGTCCCCAGACCCCTGCCGTAGCTCCCTCAGCGGCGCTCCACCCTGCCTCGGTCACGCCCCACACCGCAAGCCTGATCTCACTTCGCTCGCTCAGCACACCCCCCCCCCCCCCCCACCAGATCAAGCTGGATCAATCACTGAGTGAAGTGCTGCCTCGAATGGGAGAAAACCTTTAGTATACTCCACAGGCAACTCTGTGCAGTCCATGGCCAATGTGACCCCCCCCCCCCCTTGCCCACTCTGCCAAAGTTTGCCCAACAAATCTGAAAATTCTTGCATGTCACGGGCTGGAAAAAATCTGAACATTTTTTGCATGTCCGGGGCCGACTTTTTATACCTATTAATACCTATGAATCATATGATAGCTAATATATGAATCACATACCCGGAAGTTTACACGGACATTGAATGAATGCGTCCTTTAATGTACTTGGATTTGACAAGGCAATTGGCAACCCCCTTGCACTGAAGGTGGCTCCCTACTGTAATTTCAATAGGGGACTGGTGACTAGAAATAGTATCACTACGCATGCGTGAACAGCGATCTTGTCGTTTCGAAATTCTATGACCGCGTCGACATAGATGTTAGACTTGTAGACGTTTTCTTCGGTGAATTTTGGTAAAAAAATTTGGTAAAAAAAAGTATATGTAATTTTTTAAAAATTTCATAAGACAGAACTTTTTTTAAATCGATAATTTTTATAGCGAAAAATCTGTCCCTACAACCTACCTTCATTTTTTGCATGGATATTCTTTACAACAATGTCTATCATGTCAGCAATTTTTAAGAAAATTTACCGAAGCAAACAGAAGAGATGCCGCTTCAATTATGCAATATTTGAAAATATACCAAAATTCCAACGTCATTACTATGGTAACAGCAAATAATTAAACATTTTAATAAATATTTTATATCTGCAATAGTTCTGCTATAGTAAGGTCTACTTAGTATTTATCTAACAAATGTTTTAAACTTATGAATAACATTAGATAACGAGCGTATGAAATAGCGCGCATTTATTGAAACCAGGATTGAAACTATAGGGAGCCACCTTAACTGTTTTTAGGCTTTAAAGAAGATGAACGCTGGTGACACCCCTCTGAATACTGTGGCACTATTTTCCGAGAAACAGAAACAAGGTCAAACACCTTATCTTATTCTCAGTGGAGGAGGACAGACCTTCAGTGCAGGGTAAGTGTGACGTCATGAGACACCTTAGTGATGTCACTTTAATGACGTATGCTAAAAAGAAGTGGGAAAACAGCAAGTATAGGCAAATAAAAATTGTCAAAATACTCAGACAGTCAATGGCTCAGTTTCGCAAAGCCTGTTGGGGCAATATCGCGACCCCAAAAACAAAACACCAAAACCTAGCCTCATCTACCTGCGGTAGCCCGAGTAATAATCACAAGTGCATGAATATGATATACTGTCCGACATTTTCAAAAAAATCATTTTGGCGGGAATGTTCCGTGTTTGCCTGATACTCTGATCCAAACACGGCAATTGACCTTATAAACACAGAGCCTGCATAAATTTTCTTGCCGTAACACCCCAGAATTCTGCGTGTCACGTGACCAGCCGATGCCATGCAGGGCCATTTTCGCCAACCTCACAGCTTGGAGGCAAAATGCCTGGGGTACGAGATTGCATTGCAAAATTTGAGACTTCGTAACTTGAGAGCCATACACCAGATTCTCTTTAAATTTTCAGTGAATGTACCTCGCACGCGCCTCTGGTGATTAAAACAACAAAAATACCCTTTACTCAACACATAATTTTCTTTTTTTTTCTAGACCTACTATCAGGAAAGCAAAATAGCGACATCGAGGACTAAAAGGCTACAACGCCATATTTTGTTGGTAAGCAGAACTGGTGGTGCAGGTAGTGGAAGAAATTGTATTAATAATGTGTAGACTGCCTGTTCTGTATAGCGAGTCGCTCGAAACTTCGGTAATAACAAATGGTTTCAGTTTATGGTCAGCGCCTCAAGCAAACACGAACAAATTCATGGAATATTTGGAATTTCGGAAGAAAGCGTCCTTTGACAGTCCTTGTATCCTTCGCTCACTAAGGTTTAGCGAATGTCATTTTGAAGCCTCTTGAAACCTTTATATATGAAACAGTGCATCATAACAGTCTCCCCAAAACTGTATTTCTATAACGAACTTCTCAAGTGCATAATACATCAAGAATCAAAGACTCCACAACAGTATTATACTTCTCAAGACAGTTATGTTGCTGGGTAGTTTCATATTCTTTATTGTACAAGTATGTTTCTCCAGCATAAAATGATAAAGGGGGTAAAAACCAAGCTTTCGGACAATGTGTCCATCGTCAGGGTAAAATGGTTCAAACGAGTTTCAATCTCTGTTTAAATACTATTTACATATGGAAATTATCGAATTGGCAGGGACTGAGAATTCGGCGTTAGCAAAACGTGCACACGATAATGAACACTCGGTAGCATGGGAGGATGTAAAGATTGTATGTAAAGAAAACAGATGGTCACAAAGGAAATGGAAGGAAACATGGTTTATTGAGAAGGCGAGAAATGGTATTTCGAACAGAGACAATGGAAGAACACTCCCTGAAGTATATAAACCGCTCATTAGGAAGAGCTTTTAAATATTGTTGATCAATTTTAGTAGTTTTAACTAATTAACTAATTAAGTAATTAATTAACTAATTAATTAATCCTTTGTAGTTATATTTTATAAGTTTAATAATTTGCATATGTAAATGCATTTTAACAGAGATTGAAGCTCACAGTCCGAAAGCTTGGTTTTTACCCCTTTTTATCATTTTATGCTGGAGAAACATACTTATTACAATAAAGTATTATACTTTGTCTGCTTTTCATAATTCGCTTGCACTGAGTTGATATATACTTGTCGAAACATTTTCCAAATGTAGCGGAAAATTTCATCACGTAATCTCAAGTTCTGTCGCTTCGTCGCATCAGTCATTCAAAATATGAACTGGAAACTCAGCTAACGTCTTTGTTCTATCTTTTTGTTCGCCTTTATGCATTTTTGTGCACGGTGCACGGTCACTGAATCCATTGTATTTTACCATAATGAACGAATTATCCCATAGCAACGTTTCAGTTCAATCACTCAACCGTGCAATTTAAATATTAATAAACCTAAAACAAAGGATGTGCACCGTGTAAGGTACGGTTCAACATAAAATAACAGCTCATTATAGGCGCTTTGAAGTTTGCCGAGTTTCCAGACCATATCTCAGTTATACATTTTAGAAATTTAAAAACACCTTCAGAAAAAAAATTCTCAAATTCATAATAATAGTTCACAGGTCTTTAACATTTACATCAATAGTATTGTACTTGAAGCGAATATGTACGGTCTTTAATCAAGATTACATATACAGTACATTGATTACTTCATCATCTGGATGTACGAATGAATAACATGTGTTATATATTTTTTGGTGAATTGACTGCATTCCTTGGTTAAAAAGAACTCGCATTCGGCAAAGAATGTGGTTATATCTACAACCAAGTGAAAATATACAAACTTTGGTAGTCCAAACTATTCTAAAAGTGGTATATAAAACAAATGGACGTTCTAACTCTTAAACGCGAGGTTCTGGCGTAACAGCTGCAATGTTCCAAGTATACTTGCATGTGTTTTATTTACAAGTTGCACGAAAGATCGTTGGAGACAAGTTGTACGTAACATGCTGTGCAATGACCAGGATCGTGCGAGACAAGTTACACAAACCATTGCAGTGTGTGACATGCTGTGTAATGGTCAAGATCGTGCGAGACAAGTTACACAAACCATTGCAGTGTGTAAAATGCTATGCAATGGCCAAAATCGTTGTGAGACAAGCTACACGAACCATTGCAGCTTGTAATATGCATTGCAATAAGGCATTTGTACGATGACGTAAAATAGCGTTGGGTGACAACTACCAGAATGCTTTGCCAGTATTCTAAGCTTTTTGGAAAAACAACTCAGTTTGATGACATATTTTGGAAACGCCGCGAAAGGACTGGACGGCAACCTCGTACCCAGGGCCATTTGTAGGTAACTGGGCCAAGATGGCGAATAAAACAAAATGGTGGGAACAAATGGCCCTGGTGGAGGCTAGCTCAAAATGCGCAGTATATTGCGCATTTTATTAACTAGAACTTAGTTCTTTACACAGTAATTATACCTAATTACACCTAATTATTGCATGGTTTAAAATATAATTTCCCGTGTCATGTGCAGGAACAACCGACAAGGTCAAAATACAATTTAAAAAAACAAAAAACAAAATCAAACCGTCTGATTTACGCCATAAGCTCTTGACCAATCAGAGGCTGAGATAGCCTAGCCTCCACCAGGGCTATTTGTTCCCGCCATCTTGGCCCAGTTCCCTACAAATGGCCCTGGGTACGAGGTTGGACTGGACGGGTTCCTTTGAGTCATCCCTTTTAGCCGAAACCCTAGAATACTGGCAAAGCATTCTGGTAGTTGTAGTCACCCAACGCCATCTTACGTCATCGTGCAAATGGCTTATTGCCAAGATCGTTACCAACCTCGTACTGGATACAAGGTTGGATCGTTACACTCTGCAACGATTGTTGCAACTTGTCTCGCAACAATCTTGGCAATAGGCGAGTTTCAGGGTGTTGCGCGCGCATCGTTTTGGAAAGGAATTGGCGGGCTCTCCACAAAGTAAGCAATGGCAAACAGACTTGCTAGGAGCCAACAACCGCAGAATAACAGTGTTAAATATCCAGAAACTGTATCTATACTTTGTTTATTTTAAATAGTACGTTTACTTTGAGTGGAGCTTGCCAGTTTTTTTGAAAAATGATGCGTGCGCAACACCCTGAAACTCGCCTATTGCACAGTATGTTACAAAGGATAATGGTTTGCGAAGATTGAACCGTGTAACAGGGCTTTTAGAAAGATTTAAGATTTCTCACATGTGAAGTGGAAGGAACTCTCTCTCTCTCTCTTACATCGGAACCTCGTGTTTAATAAACTACTACGAACTGACAAGACTATATTCTTGACGTGTCTCTTCCAAAAATTCGACTTTTAATCCAGTCGAAAAGAATCAAACATTTTGTTCGAATGGTTACGGACTCGTTGAAGTAAACTGCCTTCCATAGATACAACGCACCAAAACCTTTGAACGATCCGATTACGGGCAGCTGTAGGACTGCCTTGTCGCCGCCGATGTAGGCAAACATACCCATGTGGTTGTAGTCGAAGGGTTTGACGGCTTCGAGTTGAGTGAAGTCGCTCGTTACACCAGGTTCACCAATCAGGTCGACGTTTTGAGACAAAAGCTTGCCCAGGTATCTTCCTTTTTGACTCGCCACTTGCGCCGTGCAAGGCAAACTTGTCAGCTTGTTGTCAACACTTTTGAGAAGCTTTTCAAATTCTTCGATTCCAAGACGGCCATCTGCATTTTTATCAGCCTCCTCGAAGGCACTATAAATTAACAAATTCAAAGCACGTCAGGTTATGTTTTTACGTCTGTCTGTCTGTCTGTCTGTCTGTCTGTCTGTCTGTCTGTCTGTCTGTCTGTCTGTCTGTCTGTCTGTCTGTCTGTCTGTCTGTCTGTCTGTCTGTGTTTGTCTGCCCATCCGTCTGTTGTCGGTCGGTCGGTCGGTCTGTCTGTCTGTCTGTCTGTCTGTCTGTCTGTCTGTCTGTCTGTCTGTCTGTCTGTCTGTCTGTCTGTCTGTCTGTCTGTCTGTCTGTCTGTCTTTGTCTGCCCATCCGTTGTCTGTGTTTTTCTGCCCGTCCATCTGTCTGTCTGTCCGTCCGTCCGTCCGTCCGTCCGCCCGCCCGCCTGTCTGTCTGTCTGTCTGTCTGTCTGTCTGTCTGTCTGTCTGTCTGTCTGTCTGTCTGTCTGTCTGTCTGTCTGTTGTCTGTCGGGCGGTCTGTCTGTCTGTCTGTCTGTCTGTCTGTCTCTGTCTGTCTGTCTGTCTCTGTTTGTCTGCCCATCCGCTGTCTGTGTTTTTCTGCCCGTCCATCTGTCTGTCTGTCTGTCTGTCTGTCTGTCTGTCTGTCTGTCTGTCTGTCTGTCTGTCTGTCTGTCTGTCTGTCTGTCTGTCTGTCTGTCTGTCCGTCTGTCCGTCTGTCCGTCCGTCTGTCCGTCTGTCTGCCCGTCCGTAAACCCACCCACCCGTCTGTTTGTCTGTCCATCGGTCTGTTTGTTGAGTGCTCTGACAAGTCATAAGCTAGTAGCGCTATATATTCTGTCTGCAAGTTCATTTCTTCATTCGTTGGTGTGAAACCAATAGCAAGCGACGTTGTTGACTTCCTTGAAGCCAAACAGGGCACTGCTCTTTAGTACTAATGTGTCTACTTGTTTCTCTTCGTTGAGAATTTGTTTGTATTACTAAATACCTTTGTAAGCTATCATCCCAATCGTCTCCAGAAAAATGCTTCACAACCTGTGGGTACTGGTAACGTGCTTTTTCAATAGCTCCTGACAACAGCAAAATTAAAACAATGAGATGCAATCCATTATTTGCACGTCAACGTTTCGCAGCTACAACAGTAGCAATATTGTTGGGGTGTCACCAGCCCTGGAAAAGGGGGGGGGAAACTAGGTAATGATGTCACACTTGATGTCAGAGTGGTTTCATAGAGAAAAATGCCTGGTATTGCTGCACTAGGTGAGAAACTATATGGAAATCACAGCAGTGAGGGTCGCAGCTGCCAATAGTAGGACTGGCGATGCCCCTGGTTACAGCATTGTTGAGAAATATCTCTCTGAAGAAGTCGAACGTATCCAAAGAAGAGCTTTAAGAATAATTTATCCGCAACTATCTTATAAGCAGACTTTGGAAATCACCCATTTGCCAACTCTATCACAAAGACGGGATAACCTATGTAGATCACATTTTAATAAATTAATGAACCCTAATCATAAACTACATTATCTTCTTCCTGAGAAACGTAACAACAATCTTCGAAATAATGACAATTTTACGAACTTTCGTTGCCGCACTTCTCGTTTCAAAAATAGTTTTATCCCAAGTAGTGTAGTCCTTTTTAATGATACTTGAATTGTCTCCTAGTTTTATCTGTACATTTATTTAAATTTTAGAGTAGTCATTTTTAAATTTGTGAACTGAGCAATTCAGCTCTGTGAGCTGCAATTCGGCTTTTCCATATTAAAGTTAAAGTTAAAGTTAAATAATAACTCATTAAATTTGCACAAATATATAAAGTAGAGAGGTCATAGCCTGTGGTACCTTTAAATTCTTCAAGGTTTAATTTTCCATCCCCATCTTTGTCAGCCTCAGTGAAGATTTCCTTCACACTGGATAATAATTTCCTCTGTTCAATGGTTGAGCAGTCACCCATAGCATAAATGTGACCATCTGAATTTTTTACTTGGAGATAATAATCTGTCAATAAAGCATGCCTGCACAAAACACAAACTTCTGTTATTAAAATCCCATCATAAAAATTGTAGTGCATACTATACTAAAACTAAGTTTATTTATACTGGATAACCATATCAGTTGTATCTAAACTATTCTCTCCAGAGGTCTAGTAAGGGCCATCCCTCATTGGTGTGTTGGTAGAGATACTATGTAATCATAGTCCCTAGAAATAAATTGTCTGGAAACGCGGCCAAAGTGTTTGTTCTAGGTTTTTGTTCACGTTTGTGCACCTTATTTCACCTTAACGCTTGCTGAACACATTGTATTTTTGGTATAATGAAGCAATCAACCAATCGCAGCGTTGCTTTATAAATATTAATGAACGCAAAACAAAAGATTGTGCACCTTATTTGCCACCCTCAACCTAAATTGTAGCTCATTGTTAACCGCTTTGTTGTTCGCCGCGTCTCCAGACAACATAATTCTAGGGACTATGATGTAATACACTGTACTAATTACTATACACTATAGTATATCTACTATACTACACACCTCACTATACTAGTATACACTATACTATACTATACTATACACTACACCTACTGTACTGTACTGTACTGTGGCTATGTATATGCTATGCATATGTTATACTAGTACTATGCTATGCTATACTCCTCACTATACCTACTATATACTATACACAGTCTATACTATAGTTACTATACTGTACTATACTATACTATACTATACTATACTATACTATACTATACTATACTATACTATACTATACTATACTATATTATACTATACTATACGCTATACTAGTACTATGCTATACTCCTCACTATACCTACTATATACTATACACTATACTACATTATAGATCCCACTATACTGTACTGTAGACCACTCTATACATACTGTACTGTACACTATACTGTACTATACTGTACACTAGACTATGATTCAGTGATTGGTTTGTTGGTCATGTTCTTAGTTCTGTGATTTGATAATTGTTTCTGTATCTTTGTTTTCTCACTTTCAAACTTCACCTCTTTTACCTGTTTGTTTGCCCAGGTATTTTTTTCATAATCTTTTTTGTGAGTTCTTGTGGTGCAATACCTGTGGACCACACACAGGTGCCAAAAGGAACATCAAATATTTCATTGGTTGTAATATTCTTCACAGTTACACAATTCTTCTCAACTTTGGTAACCATGTGTTTTGTCCAAATGTTTATCCCATCCTTCCTAAAATGCTTTTCTGTGTAGTCTTGTATCTACAAATGGCAAAAATAGTACTTTCTAGAGAGTATTCTGCCTTCAGGAACATTTTGTGTGCACCAAGCTCAAGATTGATGAGTCTAACATATTCATCAGATTGTTATGTACTATGATATGATTGGCTGTGTAGTATTGCATTTTATACAATACCCTGGTTGCTATGCGTGTTTTCATTGGTTGTTGCCCATGATCTATTAGAGGACAGACACATGGATCACGTTAGATCAGGTCAGCTGACTTGCTTTTTTCATGCCCCAAAATCCGGCAAGAAGTATTGTGTAATTTTTATATTGTATAAAACAAATAGATTCCATTTTTTTGTTGTCTGTTCAGTTATAGATGCACAGAGGATGTCACAACGTGGTATTAGAACATCAGTGACCCACTCAACTGCATCTCATGGGCCACTTTTTTGTTCTTACGACGTTGTGATGTCATCTGTGCATCTATAATTGAACAGACAACGGCAAACTGGAATCTTTTTCAGTTGTTAAATACAACCCGGAGCCATCTGAAGATGAGGTTGTGTTGATACATGACACAGATTTTTAAAAGAAAATATTGCAACACCACATATCACACAACAACAAATACCACTTGACACAACGCCATATAACAACACCACACAATACCAGATGACACCACACAACAACAAATACCACCAGATGACACAACACCTACAAATAATAATAGTCACCACCACACAACAATGTTCAACAATTAACAAATACTGTACCACCACCACGTGACAACATATGCAATGCACAACACCAACACCATATAGCACCGCACAACACCATAGATGATAACACCACACAACTCCAAACAACATACATGTAGAAAATACCACACCATTGCTGGTAGCACCCCAACACCAGATGAGTCAACACATGAAATTAATTAAATTACGGTAAATTGAAATATGTTTTTATAAACCAGACTTAGATACAGTAAACCTACCAACCTGCTCATCATAAGCATTAAGAATCTGAGGCAATGCTTCAACTAGTGTCACCTTACAATGGTCTATCAGATGAGGATACAGATGTTTCAAATCTTCTTTTACAAGATCTCTCAATTCTGCAGCAAACTCTACCCCTATAGAAAGAATTACAAGATTCTGATCAGCTATAAAGACCCTCTGCTCTAACATGGGAACTTGTATGGTGGCTGCCAGAAGTGACTTTGAGATGCCTTTGCCTTGGCCATAATGATCTACATTTCTCACACAAGTCAAACCAGATGTTCTCCTGGGTACGACTTTGCAATTTTGATAAATATGCAACATTGCAATTTTGATTGGTGGATTCAATCAGCAACTTGCGAACACTTTATCACAATTCCTCAATGGGTTGCGTAAAATCTTGGTTTTAAATATCGAACAACACATTTAATGTGATGTTATACTTGAAGGTAATGGCTCTAACTTTATGTAGAATTTTGCATTATCCAAAATTTAAAACAAAATTTTTTAGGGCAACCCATAGAGGAATTGTGACACTTTGACTATAACACGTACAGTACACTGTCAAGTCAGATGCCAAATGATTAATTTAAACTTTCTATTTTCATTTACCTGTTGGGCCTGCACCAACAACCACAAAATGCAATAACCTATCGATTTCTGCCTTTGGTTGGCCTGGAATAGCTGCTGTTTCAAAGCAATCCATCACAGTGTTTCGCAACTTGCAAGCATCTTCAACAGATTTTAAGAAGTGGCAATTTTCTTTCACGCCAGGAATGTTGAATGTTGCATTGTCTGCACCAATAGCCACAATCAGAACATCATAGTCCAATGTATATTCAGACTTACTCCCAACAATAGCTTGAAAAATAACAAGAAAATCTAAGTACAAAATTGAAAGTGGCCACCCAATGTTTACATACTTAAGGTTAGGTATACTGCTGAAACAGAGAACGCAAGAGTCTAACGTTTCGAGCAAAGGGCCTCCAGAGAGAAATGCAGGGCCTTCGCTCTGATGAAGGGCCTTCACTCAAAACGTTAGACTCTTACATTCTCTGTTTCAGCAGTATATCTAACCTTAAGTATATTTCGATTGTTGTTTCTACACTGCCTACGCAGCACACTACTTTTATTTCAATGTTTACGTAGTCTGCCTGATCTTAAAACAGGAATGAGTTTAGGAATACATGTATTTAAAAGTTATTGTTATATACCAAAGACTTTCGTTTGCCAATGAAATACTATTGGTCAAATCATGGTCAAGTGTTGTTCAACAAACTCAATGTTTCTTTCTGCCGAGGGAAACATTGCACTGTTTCCCTTTGACATCAACAATGAAGAGGGAAACAGTGCAATGTTTCCCTCTGACGTCACTTTAATCATGCGTTGTTCATGTGAATACACGTCGATTATTGCATCAGATCAAGAACTTTGGACTCTTCGGGCATTTTGAGAACAAGAGCTTGTTTCGAGCTTGTTTGGTACGAAATAGTCCATTTTTTGAAAGAAAGAATTTCTATACATATCTTCAAAGGTCTGAAAAACACTTTAAAGCTGTTCTTAGTGTTGAGTCTGGTGTATTTGTTTAGTTGAATGACTTGAATTGAAATTACGAAGACAAAGTCAAAGTGTTTTGGTAAGTCTTTTCGCCGTTTGCAAGTTTCAAGGCAGTTTTGTGTTTTGTATTTTAAAAGTCTTTGGTATATAACAAAACACTTGTTGACTTCTGCCTTGAGAAACATCGAGTTTTAAGGTCCCTCAGGCTTCAATGTCACCCTCGGGCTAAAGCCCTCAGGTGACATTGAAGCCTTCGGGTCCGTAAAACTCGATGTTTCCCTCGGCGCCAGTCAACAAGTGTATTATTAATGTTCCAAACTCGCATGAAAGTTATAATTCAACGAGGCTTCAAAGGCTTAATATCAAATGCACATAAAAAAATATAAAATTGGTAACTATTTCTAAATAAACTAAAAATAGCGTCTTTGGTGAAACATGGTTGGGGGGGGGGGAGTTCCAAAGAAATTTGCTGGGGTGTCCAGACTAGTGCCTAGGTAGACTTGGATCAGGGGTTGAGTGTCCAAACCATAAGTCAGCTTAACTAGTGAGTGAAAGAGCTCCCTTTTCTACTCACCCTTATTCTCCATGCAAACTGCTTCACAGCTGTCCCCCTGCTACAGACTTGATCCAAGTCTGGTACCGACATCTTACAAGCACAGTACCAGTAACTGATCAATCACAGCACAGCCTGTGCAACATTTGTAATCATACACACACACATGCACGGTGATTATTCATGCTTGTATTAAGAGATCATCTCTAATAAACAGCTTATTCAAGATATAGAGCTTTTGACTACTACAATTGCGTGACATAATGTCAGCAATGTCACTGACACCTCAGCAGGATCCTACCAAGCAGCCAAGCACTTCCCAAAAACTATTTATTCAGCTTTCTGTGCCTGCAACAGTACACTTCAAAGCACTGAAACTTGAAAACAAATGCAAACATCGACTACTTATATCTGATAAGCTTACCCGAGTTGTCTTTGCAGCTAATGGTCTGCTTTTCCACATCGACGTCGACGCACTCGCCTTCGTAAAAGTTCACCGTATTCTTGTGCTTTTTGTGGATGAGATTACGAATAGGTTCGACAACGCTGCGGACTTCCACAGTTCCAACCGTGACCGAGGGAAGGAGAGGCGTGAACAAGAAATAGTTGGAAAGAGAAACGACTGATAAATCGTACAACTCGGGTTTCAAATGGCGAATAAAATTCACTGCGGCCCAACCGGAGCCGAGAAGTATAACCTTTTTCTTCTTCTTCGTCTCTTCTGCGGCATAACCGTGTTTCGTGCTGATAACGAAATAGAAACCGGTAGAAAGGCCACCCAAGCATATCAACTTCCAAGCGAAGCTGTTTTCGGCTGTCGCTGCTTTCTGTTTCGCTGTAGAAAGCTGACGTTTAACTTGCACTTGGAAACCTTTGAGATAGCGAGGTAGGTTTCTTATTGAGCGAAACATTTTGTCTTTGAGTGTCTGTAAATCCTTTTAATGCCTCCTTCTTTAATATATCCTCATTTAGTTTGACATAATTTTCACATTTTATGAACAGTAACTATCACGTTTGTTTACTTAATTCGGGGGACTAGGAACCACTTTTTGAAGTCCGTTTTACCCGACCGGTGTTCGGTTCCTGCAGGGTTTTCAAAAAGCGAAATTTAATTTTTCATAAGTTTTTTCTTTGGTTACAGGAAAAGATGAACTTTTTTTATATTCCGTTATTGGTTTTTTAATGACATTACAATATGAACTGCTAGGTAAGTAATGTGAAAATGCGAAAAACATCTGCGAAGAAAGTACCTCGGAAGTAATGCCCTGAGTATTATTTCAGGTAAACGGGTCGTCATGAAAGGGATGTAAGCTTCAGTGAGTTTCAAGATTTTAGCAATATTCCGGATAACCTTACCCTGGGTGCCAGAGGCTGTAGGATAACCTAAACCACAACAAAAAACCGAATCCTAGTCAGAAATCTGGTTTACTGCCTAGCTTTTGGGAAAAAAGCAGATTTTGGGAAAGCTGCGAGGGTAGGTCCTTTTAAGTCATCCCGTTTTTTTGCACATGTATATTGTTCGTGTTGTCTTTTTTGAGTAGTGTGGTTGAATACAGGAAATGCACTTTTCTTTTTCATTTTTGGGAGTAGACAGTATTTTTAAATGTTTATAGGAATTATAGCGTGGGTGGTTCATTTGCAGGTGAGTTTTCTTTGATTAAAATAATGTCCTTATCAGCATTGTACCATTTCTGTTATTCTCTGAACTTTTATCCTGTTATTGCTCCGGACTTCTTCAGAGAAGGAAAATTAGGATTTAATCGTGTTACT
Organism: Corallium rubrum; assembly: GCA_964035015.1. Classification (NCBI taxonomy): domain Eukaryota; kingdom Metazoa; phylum Cnidaria; class Anthozoa; order Scleralcyonacea; family Coralliidae; genus Corallium; species Corallium rubrum. The sequence continues at coordinate 7,601,434 of OZ036003.1, forward strand.
TGCAATACTGTAACCAAAAAAACTACTTATTTATAAATATGAAACCTATTCTGATTTAAAACAAGCCCGCCAAAAATTCAAACAGCGCAGGGGTTCTTATTTGGAAAAATCAATTAAAGTCTGCTCTGGGTTTAAATATACAGTTAATAAGAGGCTTACAGTGGGACTTTGTTTCGTTTAAAATGTAGTCACAATCCCTTTTATGAAACCAAGAAATTGTTTATAGGTTACTGTACAAGGAATTGAAGGAAATAAGAAATTGAAATTGAAAATACAAGGAAGGATCAGGAAGCAATATAAATGAAGAAAGTATTTAGAAGCCTTGAAGTTGGACAAAAGGTAAAGATTTTTAAATGTTTTAGATTATATATGTTTTGGTGTAATATATAATATATATATATATATATATAATATATATTAATATATATAGTGTAGTGCTGATGAGCAGGATGAAGGTAACTGCTATTTGTGTATATGTATATATGTATATATGTATATATGTATATATTATGTATATATGGGTATATATATATATATGTGTATATATATATATATATATATACATATATATATGTATATGTGTATATATATGTATATATATGTATGTATGTATATATATATATATATATATACATACATACATATATATACATATATATACACATATATATACATATACATACATATACATATACATATACATATACATATACTGTGTCAAATGATCTGTCGTGGTCAAGTCATATTGAAGGAGCTGTGGCCAAGGCTAACAAGACGCTTGGTCTTGTTAAAAGAGTATGCAAAGATCTCCCTGATCAAAAAGTCAGAAAGTTGTTGTACTGTGCTCTTGTACGGCCTAAACTTGAGTACGCCAGTAGTTTGTGGTCACCGTATACAGTAAAACATCGTTCGTTAATTGAAAATGTTCAGCGGCGAGCGACTAAATTTATACTCAACTATCCCCCGGATGTGAAATACGCTGAGAGACTTATCAAGACCAATCTTCTTCCACTTGAATTTCGCAGAGAAATTACCGACTTAATACTCCTTTTCAAATCCAGAGCAGGACTTATTTCTACAGACGTAAATGATTTTCTATGTACTTTTGAGCCAGGATATAGATCTCGGAATTACGACGTTAACAATTACAATATATTGATTAAACACAAACAGGACTATTTCAGAAAATCGTTTTTTATTAGATCAGCCGAACTATGGAACAGTCTGCCTTCTTATCTTAAAGTCTACCACTCGCTTCCCGAATTCAAGTCTACTCTAACTAAGTTGTACTTTAAAAAGTTATCAACATACAGCCCTCCTGGCTCTACCTAAGTTATAATATCTGAACTCTAGATACATTTGCTATTATTATGGTCAATTATAGATTAATTTTATATTTTTCGTCATGTTAGTCATTCCCATATATGTGTATTGTGTGTATTATGTACATGTATATGTATATATGTGTATGTATGTATGACTATTGAGTATACTGTTTAAATTTATATTATTTTGAGTATATTGTTTGAGGGGTCAGGTCTCAATAGGGACGCAAGTCCTGTTCCTTTCTCCTGTCACATCTATTTTATCTGTTGTTTTGTAAGCGTTTTTATTGTTCTTTGATTGTTGTATTTGCTTATGTACTAGCAACCTTTGTATCCAATTTAATGTGATTATTTACTGTGACAAATTCAATAAAATAAAATAAAATAAATAAAAATAAATAAATAAAAATATATATATATATATATATACATATATATATATATATATATATACATATTATGTATAGATGATCTACTCAGGAAATTTGATGAAACATTACATAACCCCAGTAGGAAAATATATATAATCCCTTGGAGTAATATTGCATTGAATTCTGCTCACTCCTGGGTCTATGAATAAGAATATTTTATAGAATATTTGATTTGACTTATTCTATAAATCGAATATTCCTCAAATAATAAAATATTTTATAGGATTTAGAAATTCCATAAAATATTTTTAAGTCCCCAAATCCTATAAAATATTTTGTAAGGGTAAGCTGAAGGTCCTAGCTCTCTTGATGTCAGAGTAAAATTGTCTGGTATAATTATAGTAGTATTAGACAAGGGAAAACATTGAATAAATTTTTTGGTCAGCCCATTGAAGTGGGAATAATAGTAAAAAATAAAATATTTTAATTTAAATAGAAAAATCACAGGTAAAAAATAGTAAGCCAATATAGAAATGTCATATGTTAAGAATGGGAAATAAATATTTTCAAAAATAGGAACTGAATAGTTGCAAAAAAAGGAAGTAAATAGAAATTAAATAGGGTCTGATTCTACAAGGAAATATCTATATTACATATGGAAATATCTATATTACAACAAAATGGCAATAGAGTGAAGGTGTGTTTCAGGTTAAATTGACCCCTTATAATCCGAAGGTATGCTTATCTCAATGCAAGTAATATAACATTCCCTTATTGGCTTGTGTATTATAGAGAGAACAAGTGACATTCTTGATTTTATGACAAAAACTTAAAAAAAATGAATTAACTTAAAAAAATTCAAAAAGCTGGTTTTGGCAGCTCGGGCTGTATCACTGGGTTAAGATATAGACATGTGACTTGTATATCAGCTTATGCCCTAAGGCATACATATGTTACAGTTCCTTCCATTACATAAAACCAAGTATGTAGCAGCCAAGAAATAGGAGCATGATCACCAATGGGTTGTGAAGGCTTTCTCCTTTGCTGGTCCCTTGTTGTGTTGGCTTATTGGTATGGGGCTTAGCAGTAGGGATTTGGCATGAGTTGCAAGGCCATGCTCCACATACGGGAAATCCATGAGGAACAGGTGGCAAGTCACTTTGCTTGCCTGTATGGATCACCAGTGACATACCAATCTAGTGAAAATTTAAAGCCCAGAAAAATTTAAACCTGAAGTTTACAGTACTACAGTACTGTATAGCTTATTTAAAGTGCTTATATCACTTGTGGGGTTTTAATGTATTTAAATAGAGCAGAACAAATCACTTAATAAGTTATTTTGCCGTTTTTGATTTGGTCAAATAGTTCCTGACATATTGGCTTCTGAACATGCCAGTTCTCAAAAATTTCCGTCGTTCATTTTAACATCTTGGGAGCCTGGGACTCAGGAACCTAAGCCGATTGTTTTCTTAGATGGAACTCTTGTGTGTACTGGAAAATGGGTGTGAGCTCAACATTTCGGTTTTTCAGTCAAATATATGTGTTTTTGTGAATCAATAAGCTGAAGCGCAGTTGTTTTGGATTGACTCACCCAAGGTGTTAAAATGAACGACGGAAATTTTTGGCGAAAAGCCTAATTGGCATGTTTAAAGGCTTATATCTCAGAAACTATTAAAGTAAATCAAAAACGGCAAAATTACTTATTAACTAACTTTTTTTGCTCTATTCAAATATGTTAAAACCATAAGTGATATAAGCACTTTAAGTCTTAAGGGAACTTCCGAATTTTTCTGAGCAAACACTTGACAAGGCTGAGTCATTCTACCTGTATATATAAAAATATATATACTGTATTTATGACTAAGCTATTAGCCACCATACTGTAGCTCAATGGTCAGAGCACAGCACTATAATTAGTATGAGAAAGTAATGGTTCAGTTTCTGCTGGTAGCAGTGGTGGACTGCTCAGCTTTGGATTTGACTGCAGCCCAGTGTATTCCTCTCCCCATTTTGAACTGGCCCAGCAACTTTCTGTACTGGTGTGTATACGGCCTTTTGAATCAGTCCAGCTGCCTCCTGGTGGCCCACCAGGAGTTCTCCTGGTCAGATTGATTACTTTGGGGGCCCTTTCCGATTTAGTGACCACATTTCTAGGGGGGGGGGGGTCCATTGTTTGGGGGCATGCTCAGCTCCCCCAGAAAATTTTTGAATCTATGGTCTCTGAAATGGCATTTCCTGCACTTTGAGGGCACTTTTGAGCAAAATCTAATCACTCACACGCCGATTCAAAATCTGTTAAAGTGGGGGGGACTTCAGTGAAAATTCCCACACCCGTTCATTTTCAGTCTTTACTATAATTCTATAAATCTGTTGCACATAAATAGATCTTTAATGAGGGGCAATTGGCAATAAAAATTAAGTTTATCTCATTTGAAAGAACTTGTCAAATGGTATAAGAAGACCTTTTACAATTTTTCCATATCTGTTTTGGTTTTGGAAATATTTTGAATAAAGACAGCGTGCTGTCCACCATCTTGGAATTATTTTCGATATGCAAAATTATGCATGTGACGACATAACCAGGGTAAAGTGAAATTTTTATCTTGCCAACCTTATGACATTATGAGCTAGAAACTTTATTTTTTGTTGCGCTATTTCCATTTTAAATTGATCCACAACATTTAAAAAGCCTTCCGTGGAAATCTGGTCACCCACGTAGAAGTTTCATCGGGTTTACCCTGGTTGTGACGTCACCAATTTCCTAGTTAATTAGACCCCCATATTACAACAAGATGGCAGACAGCATGCTTACTTTGGTCAAAATATTTCCAAAACCAAAACAAATACAGAAAAATTGTAAAAGGTCTTCTTATACCATTTGACGAGTTCTTTCAAATGAGACAAACTTATTTTTTATTGCCAATGTCCTTTAATGTCAAAGTCCACACTAGCAACATAACCACATAAAGACAATAACGCAAACATTGCAAAGGCAAGAACTACGTTATGTTGTTGTTTTATGTCAGTAGTCTGAAGCAACACAACATAACAACATAGTTGGAAGACATGATAATATTAATGATGTCACAAAATGCTTGGGGCCCCTAATTAATTCCTTTTGCTCGGGGCCCGTTTACCTACCCTTCCCACCCTGTAGTTGCACCACTGCTCCTGGTACTCCATACTGGCCATACAGTCCACTATTAGCAGGAAGGCCTTGATATTGGAGCTGGTCGTATAGTTTGGTCTTGGATGTATATGGTATAAAACATCTCAAACTCATTAATAATTCATGAGGAAAACACAATGGAAATCAGTTACCGAGACGTTGTTGTGAAATGTGGTAATAAACGCCCATAAATTAAGACAAGTTTAACCTCAAATTTCTCTTTAAATACTGATTTGTTTGAGATGCTATACCATACACTCGAAAGCCGTTTATTATCTGATTTAAAAACACCTCGAAGTGAGTTAAAAAACTCGGCTATCGCCTCGTTTTTCAACACACTTCTCGGTGTTTTCAAATCAGATAATAAACGGCTTCTCGTGTATGATATATTACTTGACACTCGAAGTTTCTCTTCACCAAGAATAGACCTTTCCGCATGAAGTGCGTCGATAACACGTTGAGAGATTTTGATTGGCTCTCACAAAACTTCGGACATCCAAAACTTCGGACAAACATTGGACTTTAGCCAATCAGATTTGTTAAGAAGAAAGATCACGTGATCCATTCACTTGTTCACGTGATCCATTCACTTGTTCACGTGATCCAAGTCTATTGCTGGATTGTATGTTTAAGATTATCTGATACAGTGTATACTGACCTCAACATGGAATTGCAGGTGACAGTGTAGCAGCCACCAACCAGGGTTGTCTGCCAAGAAACGAATAATGGTAAAACCTCCATCTGGTACTATCACAGTGTCCTTTTTGACAGCTCTGTCCAGTTTACGTGTGATGTTTCCTAAAAAACAGTTCTAAGTTATTTTTTCTGCAAATTTTTCTTATATTTACCTGGGTTATCTGCGGTAGGCTATGTGATCAGTGCCGTACATACCAGCCAAGTCCATTTTCTTGACTTCTTCCACACTGGTCTTCCTGCCAAGTTTCTCCAGAGCGACAACGCGGAAGGCATGCCCATGCAAATGCATTGGATGACTTGCATCGAACGTGACACCTTCGTCCACCATCACCAACTCTACAACCTTAATAAACAAAAAACAGCAAAGGTTGTGATGCTAATAGTCATTCTGTCCCAAATACATTATAGCATCAATGTAGAAGAAAGAGGGAAATATAGATTTGTTGCGTCTATCTTCGATTCACGCTGAAAGGCATTAGTGTTACGCCAAAGTGACATCACCCAAAATTAACTTAACTTTTTCTGAATTTTCTTCGGAAATTATAAGTGGGAGAAAGTAGAATCTATCTAGAATTTAGAGACTTTATGGAAGACAAATTATTTGCATAAAAATTAGTTGAACTTTAAATGACAATAGGTATAGAACAGTTACATAATGTTTGTGACTCATGTTACATCTTAAGTGTTCTTTATAAACCAGTCCATAAATGTGTCTAATTGCCTCTCAGACATAAAACTCAATGCCTGTAGTGATTACAATTTAAGATTACAATTCTCTTTATTAAAAAGTTTGACTTGGATAGATATTTCACACCACCTGGTAAAAACAATTGAATGAACATATAGGAGAAAATAGTAGGTGATTATTTCTCTCTGGAGGCTTAAAATATTGGCAACTGAGATAACAAATGATTGAACAGAGCGCTGAAGCAATCAATGGCAGTATTCAATCCAAATTGATTTTCCTATTGGGCCTGAATAGGTATGCTATCAAAATAACTTGTTATAGACGTATCAGACGTATCAGGCGTATCAGACGTATCTGGCGTATCTGGCGTATCAGACCTATCAGGCGTATCAGGCGTATCAGACATATCTGGCGTATCAGACGTATCTGGCGTATCAGACCTATCAGGCGTATCAGACCTATCAGGCGTATCAGGCGTATCAGACCTATCAGGCGTATCAGACGTATCTGGCGTATCAGGCGTATCAGGCGTATCAGACGTATCTGGCGTATCACGCGTATCAGACGTATCAGGCGTATCAGACCTATCAGGCGTATCAGACGTATCAGATGTATCAGGCGTATCAGACGTATTAGGCGTATCAGGCGTATCAGGCGTATCAGACCTATCAGGCGTATCAGACGTATCTGGCGTATCAGGCGTATGTCACCATTAGCACGGAATTGCCCATTTATAACATGGGTGTGGTGCACTGCGCGTGGTGTTAACTCTCTCCCAGAGAACCTGGTTAAGGCTGGTTAGACAGCGTATCAGAGGTTTTTGCTGGATTCTCTGGTTTTCCTTCTTCCGTAGAATCAACACCTAGATCTTAGCTGTGCTCCGCAGAGGACTCTGGTACTCCGTGGTCATTACATCGTATGGCGGCTGGCTGGAACGTCGATCTACGATTCTACGTCCTTTGCAATTCAGCCACTGGCTGCAAATGAAGACGATTAGGCTCCCAGTGACCCGATCGGCCACCTAGTTGACCGCGTGTTTGCGTCAAAAGGAAAAAAATTGAAAGTAACGCAGAAGAGATTTTCATATTTTCTCCGTTCTTGTCGGGAAAAGGTAACAGTCTTGGTTTGTAGATCAACATGTGAGTAGAGTTTGTTCTCTCCAGTGCTTCGAAGCTTTTTCTCAGCGTTCTATCGTTCTACCTTGGTCTTAATATTTATTGCTTATATTGCGCAAATTAACATGTTAAAATATGATCAAATGCGCATTACACATGATCATTAATTATTATGCTATAGGTTAACTATGGTACATATGCTTACTAACATTTTCCTTACAAGTTAAAAGCTTCACTAAAATAATGAGACTTTAAAAGTTTTTTAAAAATATTAAAATTCTTCTCATTCCTAATGTGTGTAGGGAGACTGTTCCATACGTTGGGCGCCGCGTTCGAAAATGCTCTGTGGCCCAAGGTTTTCTTTGTTTTGACTGTGTGAATAAATAGTGCTGAAAGGAACTGAAATAGAACATCAACGTTGTTTGTGTGTTTGTGATCAAAGCGAAGATTTAATAAATAAATTAGTCTTCATGAAGACGCTTTCCTGGGTTAGCTAAGACTTTAACAATCTTTTTATTAACGATGGGCTTACAAAATAAATAATAGACTAATTAGTGTAAAACTGAAGTAAAACTAACGTAACTTTGCCCTTATTTACTTGATAATTGCGAATTTCGGCCTAAAATCATCCTGGCTTACCGGGTTAACCCGCTCCATGTAATCGTTTCGTAAACTCATCCCGGTTAACCGGGCTAGCTCGGTCCATGTAATGCTTTATAACTTCTTATCAGAAATACAGACAGGACAACACGATCATCCAGTAACAACGATGTACAGTATATACTTTTATTCCAAGGAAATGTAAAACAGTCACTTATCAGCGCTCCTTTTATGTACGAACATGTAGAACGTGGAATGTCCTCCCAGAATACCTTAGATACAAATCTATTAAATTGAAATCCTTTAAGAAGTCCCTTTTAGAATATTATCATTGTGCCCTGAATACTATATTTGACCAAGACGACCCGTGGACATGGAAGTCCATCTGCCCGAAGTGTAATGTTGCTCGCGGTCTTGTTCATATATCTTGCTGCTTTTAGAACCTTTAGAACTCTCACAACTTTTAAAACTCTTGACCAAAGGGTCCACAGTAACTGGTGAAAGCTGTTGTGGTATCCCAGCCAATTTGTATGTATGTATTTATGTACTTATTGTTTTTGTGTATGTACTTGTTAAATGTTCTGGCGAAGCTTAATAAATAAATAAATAAATAAGTAAATAAATAAACTATCTGTCTGATTTTTCATCTGGCTGCGCTGGGAATCTATTTGATAAGTAACATGTTTCACTGTTTGTGGTTTACCTGTCCAAGATTGACGTTTATTACGTGGGTACATTCGCAGTACTCCTCGCTGCAGTTTCTTTTTGTATTCTCGATGCTTTCTGGTGTGCAGATATCCACACCGCTTGCAATGACGTCATCGTACTGACTGAGTAGCGGTGACGAAGGAAAAGTGAACGAGATCCCATTCAGTTGTGGCGAGTATAAATGATGGCTGCGAGGGACTGCTGATAGGGGGGGTAGTAATCCGGGTGGTGGAAATGGTAATTGTCAATTTTGTTAAAGTCCATGCCCAAGTAATAGGTTACATCAACTCTTTCTGATGTCGTGTCATTTGGTTCTAGAAAATGTATTTAGAAAATGAGTTTCATGAATGAATGTTCGTTTGTCCTTTGTTCCTTCCTTCCTTCCTTCCTTCCTTCCTTCCTTCCTTCCTTCCTTCCTTCCTTCCTTCCTTCCTTCCTTCCTTCCTTCCTTCCTTACTTACTTACTTACTTACTTACTTACTTACTTACTTACTTACTTACTTACTTACTTACTTACTTACTTACTTACTTACTTACTTACTTACTTTCCTTCCTTTCCTTCCTTTCCTTCCTTTCCTTCCTTTCCTTCCTTTCCTTCCTTCCTTCCTTCCTTCCTTCCTTCCTTCCTTCCCTTCCTTCCTTCCTTCCTTCCTTCCCTCCTTTCCTCCTTCCCTCCTTTCTCCTTCCTTTCCTCCTTCCTTCCCTCCTTCCCTCCCTCCCTCCTTCCCTCCTCCCTCCCTCCCTCCTTCCCTCCCCTCCCTTCCCTCCCTCCCTCCCTCCCTCCCTCCCTCCCTCCCTTCCTTCCTTCCTTCCTTCCTTTCTTCCTTTCTTCCCTTCCTTCCTTCCTTCCTTCCCTCCCTCCATCCCTCCTTTCCTCCTTCCCTCCTTTCCTCCTTCCCTCCTTTCCTCCTTCCCTCCTTCCCTCCAACCCTCCCCTCTCTCCCTTCCTTCCTTCCTTCCTTCCTCCCTCCCTCCCTCCCTCCCTCCCTCCCTCCCTCACTCACTCACTCACTCACTCACTCACTCACTCACTCACTCACTCACTTACTTTCCTTACTTTCCTTACTTTCCTTACTTTCCTTACTTTCCTTACTTTCCTTACTTTCCTTCCTTTCCTTCCTTCCTTCCTTCCTTCCTTCCTTCCTTCCTTCCTTCCTTCCTTCCTTCCTTCCTTCCTTCCTTCCTTCCTTCCTTCCTTCCTTCCTTCCTTCCTTCCTTCCTTCCTTCCTTCCCTCCATCCCTCCTTTCCTCCTTCCCTCCTTTCCTCCTTCCCTCCTTCCCTCCCTCCCTCCATCCCTCCCCTCCCTCCCTCCCTTCCTTCCTTCCTTCCTTCCTTCCTTCCTTCCTTCCTTCCTTCCTTCCTTCCTTCCTTCCTTCCTTCCGTCCTTCCTTCCTTCCTTCCTTCCTTTCCTCCTTCCTTCCCGCCCTCCTTCCCTCCCATCCCTCCCTCCCCTCCTTCCTCCCTCCCCTCCTTCCTCCCTCCCTTCCTTCCTTCCTTCCTTCCTTCCTTCCTTCCTTCCTTCCTTCCTTCCTTCTTTCCTTCCTTCCTTCCTTCCTTCCTTCCTTCCCTCTCTTATTCCATCCTTCCTTCCTGCCTTTTGTCTGTTTGTCAGTCTAATACAGACTAGCTTATACCTGTGGACGACAATTGAACAATAGGCACATTCATATCAGAGGCATCCTTGTTCCACGGATTCACAGTAAGCCCTTGTCGGTCCCAGTCTTCGTTCTCTTTTGGATTTTCTTCTGGAGCGCTTTCATACCTCAGAATCGCCAATTCTTGCACCTAATTCAAAGTAATTATTTTGTCTGTGTTAGTCTAATATGGCCAGACTTGGAGAAAAGTGGGATTATTTTGTTTCCTCACAGTCGCAGATGTTCCAAAAGTATAATTGAGTCCTGGATTTGGGTGCTGTTCCTCAGGCTCACGGTTAATGGAACTAAAGAAGGGGACACTGCTTAGGTTAGCTGAGGAACATATTTAATATGTGAATCTGAATTAGCCATTTCCCAAAAGAGCAGAGTACTGGGTTCGAGTTGAGACCGCAAAGCATGTTGAGGTCGTTTGGAAGGACAAGATACTTGCAGAGATTGAAGAGCAAGCATAAAATATAAAAGATGCCTCATCATAATTGTTGCGTTCCAGCTGCACGAATAGTTTTGGAAATGCACCACAACTGCATTATTATAGGATTCAAAAAAACCAGGAGCACAGAAAAACATGAACATATTCTAAGGAACAAAACACTTAAGCAGTCAGACGCCACTCGAGTTTGTTCGGCTCACTTCGAAGGAGGAGAAAAATTGAGTCGTAATCAATTACCTACGATATTTCCTTGGATAAATGAGACACCTAAAAGAGAACTCACACAACGTTCAGTTGAAGATGTGATAGCTTCACCGAAGAAAAAGACAAGATACGATACGACATCTTCTTAATTGGACAACAGTGCATTCTTCTACTGATTCTCGTGGAATTTTAGCTCCTGGAATGTCTTCCTCACTAGTGAAATACTTTCTGTTGATATGCACACTATTCATTTAATAAATTAAACGAACTCGACTTCTGTTGTTACTCGCTTAATATGCGATTACGCACTCAGGGACACTCAACTCTTCACGACGGAGCTGTGCAACGTACGAGGTTGGCTTTTGAGCATTTTTGAATAACATTTGAAAAGGAAAATTCAGGATCCGAAAAAACCCGAACACTTTATACAAAAATACTGTATTTTTTCCAAACGACACCCACTATCAGAAAAGCCTTCTCCACTGACCTGTATATAACAGGTCAGTGGCCTTCAACAATAAACGCCTTTTACTCAAGAAACATTTCGAGCCTCCATAGACGAGTTTCAGGGTGTTGCGTGCGCATCGTTTTGGAAAGGAATTGGCGGGCTCTTGGTGGGCTCCCCACAAAGTAAGCAATGACAAACAGACGTGCTAGTGAGCCAACAACAGAATAACAATGTTTTATATCCAGAAACTATATCTACACTTTGTTTATTTTAAACAGTATGTTTACTTTGAGTGGAGCTTGCCAGTTATTTTGAAAAATGATGCGCGCGCAACACCCTGAAACTCGCCTATTGCCAGAGCGTTCTCCGCATCTTCTCACCGACGACCTGAGAACGAGGTTGGACCTCACTGCATTCTTGCGCGTCCAGAAAATGCTGGCTCTGACAACGAGATTAGATCTCTATTCAGAACTCAATCTCCCAACAATTTGGCGATGGCCAATATCGTTATGGTTTCTTACCTCAATGCAGTCTGCAAGTCCCTTTACTCTGACCCAGTAGTTCCCTACAGGCTGGCTAGCGTTAAGGACAACGTCGTAACGCTCTCCTCCAAAGATGACCAGAATTTCCGTTTCAAAAGGTTTTAGTGGTGCTCCGTCGCTCGCAATAATCGTCAGATTGTGCCCGTCCACCGACACCTTGAGCGCGCAGTTTGTGATGGCATTGCTGACCATGCGGAACCGAGAACTCTTTCCCAGTGCCACGGTATACACCTCGCGGTCGGTAAACGCCGTCTTGTTCGTAGCAGGGTCGACATACATCTTTCTTTTACCTTGAGAGAAGTCATAGGCATGAATAAGCGTATATTATTATTTATTATCAACATTTGTACCTAACGGATACTGGAGAAACAGCGATAGGACTCAAGGTCCCTTACAATGTTATTTTCCAAACTGGAGAAACTATGGTGGTAATTTTGCGGAGGGAAGAAAACCAGAGGACCCAGTGAAGAACTCTCTAGGCATAGGAGAGGATCAACAACTCTATTCATACGGAGCTAGTATGGTCACCCATCCAAGTACTAACGCAATTCGACCGGGTTTAACTCAGTCAGTGGCGAGGAACAGCGTGCGTGCTAACAGTTTGAAACCTGACCTGGACCGCTTGTAAAAATGGCATCTTTAAAGCTATTTGGCTAGTATTATTGAACGCGTGATCTTGCATCGAATGTATATGATGGTGGTAATGATTACGGTGATTATTGGACATATATACTCAATTTCATATAGAGTGACAACAGTGGCACAACTAGGCATCTGGGGCCCGTGGGATTGATTACTTCGGGGGCCCTTTCCGATTTAGTGAATGCATCTCTAGGGGGTTCGGAGGCATGCTCCCCGGAGAATTTTTGAATCTAGGGTCCCTGAGATGGCGTTTGCTCAATCAATCAATCAATCAATCAATCAATCAATCAATCAATCAATCAATCAATCAATCAAGCAATAGATTACCAAATCAATTAACCAATCAATCAATCAATAGATTAAAAAAACAATTAACCAACCAATCAATAGAATGACAAATCAATCAATCAATCAATCAATAGATTAACAAATCAATTAACCAATGAGTCAATCAACCAACCAATCAAACAGTCAACCAATAGATTAACGTATCAGACGTATCAGGCGTATCAGACGTATCAGACGTATCAGACGTGTCAGGCGTATCAGACGTATCAGGCGTATCAGACGTATCAGGCGTATCAGACGTATCAGGCGTATCAGACGTATCAGGCGTATCAGACGTATCAGACGTATCAGACGTATCAGACGTATCAGACGTATCAGGCGTATCAGACGTATCAGGCGTATCAGACGTATCAGACGTATCAGACGTATCAGACGTATCAGGCGTATCAGACGTATCAGACGTATCAGACGTATCAGACGTATCTGACGTATCAGACGGATCTGACGGATCAGGCGTATCAGGCGTATCAGGCGTATCAGACGTATCAGACGTATCAGAGATATCAGGCGTATCAGACGTATCAGACGTATCAGGCGTATCAGACGTATCGGCGTATCAGGCGTATCAGACGTATCAGGCGTATCAGACGTATCAGGCGTATCAGGCGTATCAGGCGTATCAGGCGTATCAGACGTATCAGGCGATCAGACGTATCAGGCGTATCAGACGTATCAGGCGTATTAGACGTATCAGGCGTATCAGACGTATCAGGCGTATCAGACGTATCAGGGATATCAGGCGTATCAGACGGATCAGACGTATCAGACGGATCAGACGTGTCAGGCGTATCAGACGTATCAGGCGTATCAGACGTATCAGGGATATCAGGCGTATCAGACGTATCAGACGTATCAGACGTGTCATGCGTATCAGGCGTATCAGACGTATCAGACGTATCAGGGATATCAGACGTATCAGACGTATCAGACGTGTCAGGCGTATCAGGCGTATCAGACGTGTCAGGCGTATCAGACGTATCAGGCGTATCAGACGTATCAGGCGGATCAGACGGATCAGACGTGTCAGGCGTATCAGGCGTATCAGACGTGTCAGGCGTATCAGACGTATCAGGCGTATCAGACGGATCAGGCGTATCAGACGGATCTGACGTATCAGGCGTATCAGGCGTATCAGGCGTATCAGGCGTATCAGACGTATCAGACGTATCAGGCGTATCAGACGTATCAGGCGTATCAGACGTATCAGGCGTATCAGACGTATCAGACGTATCAGACGGATCTGACGTATCAGGCGTATCAGACGTATCAGGCGTATCAGACGTATCAGGCGTATCAGGCGTATCAGGCGTATCAGACGTATCAGAGATATCAGGCGTATCAGACGTATCAGGCGTATCAGACGTATCAGGCGTATCAGACGGATCTGACGTATCAGGCGTATCAGGCGTATCAGGCGTATCAGGCGTATCAGGCGTATCAGACGTATCAGACGTATCAGACGTATCAGACGTATCAGACGTATCAGGCGTATCAGACGTATCAGGCGTATCAGACGTATCAGGCGTATCAGACGTATCAGACGTATCAGACGGATCTGACGTATCAGGCGTATCAGGCGTATCAGGCGTATCAGGCGTATCAGACGTATCAGGCGTATCAGGCGTATCAGGCGTATCAGACGTATCAGACGTATCAGAGATATCAGGCGGATCAGACGTATCAGACGTATCAGGCGTATCAGACGTATCGGCGTATCAGGCGTATCAGACGTATCAGGCGTATCAGACGTATCAGGCGTATCAGACGTATCAGGCGTATCAGGCGTATCAGGCGTATCAGACGTATCAGGCGATCAGACGTATCAGGCGTATCAGACGTATCAGGCGTATCAGACGTATCTGGCGTATCAGACGTATCAGGCGTATCAGACGTGTCAGGCGTATCAGACGTATCAGACGTGTCAGGCGTATCAGACGTGTCAGGCGTATCAGACGTATCAGACGTATCAGGCGTATCAGACGTGTCAGGCGTATCAGACGTGTCAGGCGTATCAGGCGTATCAGACGTATCAGGCGTATCAGACGTATCAGGCGTATCAGACGTATCAGGCGTATCAGGCGTATCAGGCGTATCAGACAGATCAGACGTATCAGGCGTATCAGGCGTATCAGACGTGTCAGGCGTGTCAGACGTGTCAGGCGTATCAGACGTATCAGGCGTATCAGACGTATCAGGCGTATCAGACGTATCAGGCGTATCCGGCGTATCAGACGTATCAGGCGTATCAGGTGTATCAGACGTATCAGGCGTATCAGGCATATCAGACGTATCAGACGTATCAGGCGTATCAGGCGTATCAGACGTATTCAGGCGTATCAGACGTATCAGGCGTATCAGGCGTATCAGACGTATCAGGCGTATCAGACGTGTCAGGCGTATCAGACATATCAGGCTTATCAGGCGTATCAGACGTATCAGGCGTATCAGACGTATCAGGCGTGTCAGGCGTATCAGACGTATCAGGCGTATCAGACGTATCAGACGTATCAGGCGTATCAGGCGTATCAGGCGTATCAGACGTATCAGGCGTATCAGGCGTATCACCCGTATCAGGCGTATCAGACGTATCAGGCGTATCACCCGTATCAGGCGTATCAGACGTATCAGACGGATCTGACGTATCAGGCGTATAGATAGATAGATAATCTTTATTTATCCACGGTCAATTCATCAGCTATACAAAAAATACTACAATAAATACTACAACTATATATATTTACATGTTTATAAAATTAAAATTATTACAAGAGCTGCTTTCCACGAATGCCGTGCCTCAAAGTACTTGTTTGACTGCGCGTTTGAATCTCCCTAGGGATTCTATTTGTCTTACGTCATAAGGAAGACTGTTCCAAAGAATGGCGCCACTATAGCTAAAGCTATTTTTGTAATAATTTGTGCGCGGTAATGGAACATTGACCTTATTTTCAGAGTTCCTGAGGTTATATGTAGATATTTTATTTTCGAATTTGGAACATAGATATTCTGGGGCCAACCCGTGTAGTGACTTATAAACCATTATGGCTCTTTGAGTTTGTTGCTGGCAAATTAGATTTTTCCATCCTAGGATTTCAAATAGATCACCAGCATCAGCATCATAATTTGAAAAAGTCAAAACACGGGCTGCTCTGTTTTGTAATTTTTGTAATGTGTGTAACGTGTCAGGCGTATCAGACGTATCAGGCGTATCAGACGTGTCAGGCGTATCACCCGTATCAGGCGTATCAGACGTATCAGGCGTATCAGACGTATCAGACGTATCAGGCGTATCAGACGTATCAGACGTATCAGGCGTATCAGACGTGTCAGGCGTATCAGACGTATCAGACGTGTCAGGCGTATCAGACGTATCAGACGTGTCAGGCGTATCAGACGTGTCAGGCGTATCAGACGTATCAGGCGTGTCAGGCGTATCAGACGTGTCAGGCGTATCAGACGTATCAGGCGTATCAGACGTGTCAGGCGTATCAGACGTATCAGGCGTATCAGACGTGTCAGGCGTATCAGACGTATCAGGCGTATCAGACGTATCAGGCGTATCAGACGTATCAGGCGTATCAGACGTATCAGACGTGTCAGGCGTATCAGACGTATCAGACGTATCAGACGTGTCAGGCGTATCAGACGTATCAGACGTGTCAGGCGTATCAGACGTATCAGGCGTATCAGACGTGTCAGGCGTATCAGGCGTATCAGACGTGTCAGGCGTATCAGACGTGTCAGGCGTATCAGACGTGTCAGACGTATCAGACGTGTCAGGCGTATCAGACGTATCAGGCGTATCAGGCGTATCAGGCGTATCAGGCGTATCAGGCGTATCAGAGGATCAGACGGATCAGGCGTATCAGACGGATCAGGCGTATCAGACGGATCAGGCGTATCAGACGTATCAGACGTATCAGGCGTATCAGGCGTATCAGGCGTATCAGACGTGTCAGGCGTATCAGACGTATCAGGCGTATCAGGCGTATCAGACGTGTCAGGCGTATCAGACGTATCAGACGTATCAGACGTGTCAGGCGTGTCAGGCGTATCAGGCCCCGTTTACACTATTACGGTACGGTGGTGGTCCGGATTGGGGTGAGCGTTCCGTAACAAAAAAATCGTCTGTTTACACTATGACGGTACGGTAAATTTACCATAGCGTAGTGATTTGCAGCCGTAGTGCTAAGCGTAGTGACTACGCTACGGAAAACCACTCCGGAATAGTGTAAACACAACAAAGAAACGTAGTGATTTCTCAACGGAAGACTTACCATACCGTAATAGTGTAAACGGGGCCTCAGACGTATCAGACGTGTCAGGCGTATCAGACGTGTCAGGCGTATCAGACGTGTCAGGCGTATCAGACGTATCAGACGTATCAGGCGTATCAGACGTGTCAGGCGTATCAGACGTGTCAGGCGTATCAGACGTGTCAGGCGTATCAGACGTATCAGGCGTATCAGACGTATCAGACGTGTCAGGCGTATCAGACGTATCAGGCGTATCAGGCGTATCAGGCGTATCAGGCGTATGAGACGTATCAGACGTATCAGACGTATCAGGCGTATCAGACGTATCAGAGGTATCAGGCGTATCAGAGGTATCAGGCGTATCAGAGGTATCAGACGTATCAGACGTATCAGACGTATCAGACGTATCAGGCGTATCAGGCGTATCAGACGTATCAGACGTATCAGGCGTATCAGACGTATCAGACGTATCAGAGGTATCAGACGTATCAGACGTATCAGGCGTATCAGGCGTATCAATTAACCAGCAAGAACTAACAAAACTTTACAAACTCCAAACTGAAAGTACTATGCTAACGAACGACAGCTTGTACAGCAAGAACTAAGAAAACATTGCAAACTCCAAGCTGAAAGTACTATGCTAACTAACGACAGCTTGTACAGCAAGAACTAACAAACATTACAATCTCCAAGCTGAAAGTACTGTACCAAATAACGACAGCTTGTACAGTAAGAACTAACAAAACCCAAAACATTACAAACACCAAGCTGAAAGTACTATACTAACGCGTACACTACACTGATTCAGAGCAAGTTACCTTTGCCGTTGATAAGAAGCGATTCAGGTCGGTTGTTGCCGTTGCTATGGTGGTGAGCGATGAACTTATCAAGAACGGGCATATCGAGCCAATCGTTAAGCAGCATGATGTGTTCGGGAAGGTCGGCGTCGTACGTATTGTTGTTCGGATCGGCACTTGCAGGTTGTCTCACAGTCAAGGCGCCAAATACGCCATCGGCTTTATGCATGGCCGTGTGAGCGTGCCACCAATGAGTTCCTGGGTTCGAGGCTAAAAAACAGACAAAAAATTTGAGAAACACACACACATGACACACAACCTCGTACCCAGGGCCATTTGTAGGGAACTGGTCCAAGATGGCGGGAACAAATGGCCCTGGTGGAGGCCAGGCTATCTAAGTCTCTGATTGGTCAAGAGCTTATGGCGTAAATCAGACGGTTTGATTTTGTATTTTTTTAAAAAAAAATTGTATTTTGACCTTGTCGTTTGTTCCTGCACATGGCACGGGAAATTATATTTTAAACCATGCAATAATTAGGTGTAATTAGGTATAATTACTGTGTAAAGAACTGAGTTCTAGTTAATAAAAGGCGCAATATACTGCGCATTTTGGGCTAGCCTCCACCAGGGCCATTTGTTCCCGCCATTTTGTTTTATTCGCCATCTTGGCCCAGTTCCCTACAAATGGCCCTTGGTACGAGGTTGACATGACACACATAGTTGGTGTGATCTTGTATGAGTTTACCGACTTAATAAATTCAGATTCAGATTCAGAAAGCTTTCATGTTGTATTCTCGCAACTGGTCCCGGTTTGGTCTTGAAATATATATATTCTTACATTCGAGATTCCCCTTCACCAAAAACCAAAGAAAAACAATGCCAAAATTTCTTGGCCTCCTAAGTTGCCCAACAATTGTTCTGACTACGGTGTTGTGTCTCGTAAAATTACTGCTGTGTATTTTCACCGTCTCCAGTTTTCTCTGATGTAGTAAAAACCGATATTGAAGTCATAGTGCTACTGGCCCAAAAATGTTCTTTGCCACTGCTTTTGAAAGGGCTTAATTAATCACCGAGATAGATCGTCTGGCGTGAGCTAGCCTGCAAACAGTCTCTCTACACGGGGCTCCTTGAAACGAGGAAGCAACAGAAGGAGGCCTGCTCGCAGGCTAGGCATTAGACAGTAAAATTGTCAGGAATATTAAAGCCCAGCATATAATTTTAAAAAGCCCCATATTGAAAGAGACATGAGTTATTTCAAATTTTTTATTAAAACTAACGTTTCGTTGCTAATCCTGCAACATCTTCAGAGTGAATAATTATTTACAAGGTTATCTCGACTCTAATCTTTTTACAATAACAGGAAATGAGTAACTGAGAGAGGGGTAGAAGTGACAGTTAATAAATTACAGTGTGAAGTAACAGGTATGATAGATTGTTTTCAGTTGTGTGTCAAGACAAGTATAGATAAATATAAAGAAAAACGTGTGTATAAATCAAAATAAGTTTAAAGGAAGAAAACTGATTTTAGCGTTGAGTGAAGGATTTAACTTATTAATAAGCAGACTTTCTCTAAGAAGGAGTTCAAAATTGGAAGAAGAAGAGCTTAGAATAGAAAAATCTGTTAAAGAAACAGGGTGGCCAGTTTTTTTGTGGTGTGCTAAAACTCCAGACCAGGAACTCAAAGAAAGAGGCTTTCCCGTGTAAGCAGAAACTCCCATGTGTTTGGAAGCACGCGTGTGTAAATGGCGAATGGTTTCACCAACATACAATGACTCACAGTCATGACACTTAAATTTATAAACTACGCGTGATCTTAAAGCAAAAGGAATTTGATCTTTAAAACGGAAAAAACTTGAAAGGCGTCTAATAGGTTTAAAAACAACACGAAGTTGAATTTGTGGAAAAGCAGAAGCAAAGAGCTTAACGATTTGTTGGCGAATTTGAAGGGAGTGTTGACCGGTGAACGGAAGTGTAAATAAGATGATACGTTTGGGTGCTATGGTAATTTTAGACGCTGGACAAAAAATTTTTTCAAGAAATTTGCGAATACAAGTAAAATACTATATAGACGTTATAGACGTTTCTATACGTGCCTTAACGTCTATACTGCGATAGGATTTTAATCAACGAGATTTTTAGTCCGGTATTGATAGCATCATAGTCAATCGAGATATGGTCTGGAAACTCGGCAAACTTCAAAGCTCCTATAATGAGCTGTGATTTTATGTTGAACCGTACCTTACACCGTGCACATCCTTTGTTTTAGGTTTATTAATATTTCAATAGCACGGTTGAGTGATTGAACTGAAACGTTGCTATTGGACAATTCGTTCATTATACTAAAATACAATGTGTTCAGTGACCGTGCACCGTGCACAAAAATGCATAAAGGCGAACAAAAAGATAGACCAAAGACTTTAGCTGAGTTTCCAGACCATATCTCGATTGACTATGATAGCATCAAGCACTTATCCATTTTTAGGCTAACTTGGAAAAATGATGGTCTCGCGTGGATGTTTTACTGCAAAGAATCTATGGAAGTCTTACCATTCAGTTTGTAAGTGAAACTGTCGTGTGCTGGAATGGGGCACTGTGTTAACAAACCAACTCCGTCCATGTATTGCTCGTGACGGACATGGAAGCCATGCCAGTGAATACTCGTTGCCTCTCCATTCTGTAAGTTGTTCTTTACTTCAACTATTATTGTATCACCTTCACACACCTGGATAAAAAAGTAATTAATCTCACTGACTTGTATAATTTACGCAGTGTTTTTCTTCCATTTTAAATCCTTTGAAATCCAAACACCAAGAAGCTTGGCATCGTTAACGATCTCGACAATTTTATTATCTATAATGACTGGTAGTACTGCGGGAGGGGGATTAGAGTTGAAGCTGACAAAAATCTCTTTCGTCTTAGAAGGATTTAGTTTCATATTACTATGTGTTTCATATTACTATGTGATGCCCAACTGACGCAGTCATTAACTTTCGATACGAGTCAAGCGTCGGAGTCGAGTTGCAAGTCGAGTTACGAGTAAGTTGAGTGTCAAGTCGACGTACGGGTCGAGTTACCAGTCTAGTCACGAGTC
Source organism: Corallium rubrum (assembly GCA_964035015.1). Taxonomy (NCBI): domain Eukaryota; kingdom Metazoa; phylum Cnidaria; class Anthozoa; order Scleralcyonacea; family Coralliidae; genus Corallium; species Corallium rubrum. The sequence goes on from OZ036003.1 coordinate 7,622,517, forward strand.
GAGTTACCACTAATCGAGTCACGAGTCGAGTTACCATTAGTCGAGTTACGAGTCGAGTCATGAGTTGAGTTACCAATCTAGTCACGAGTCGAGTCACGAGTCGAGTTACGAGTCGAGTTACCACGAGTCGAGTTACCAATCTAGTCACGAGTCGAGTTACCACTAGTCGAGTCACGAGTCGAGTTACGAGTCGAGTTACCATTAGTCGAATCACCAGTCGAGTCACGAGTCGAGTTACCGCTAGCCGAGTTACGAGTCGAGTTACGAGTCGAGTTACGAGTCGAGTTACGAGTCGAGTTACGAGTCGAGTCACCAGTCGAGTTAACAAAGTTACGAGTCGAGTTACCAGTCGAGTTACCAGTCGAGTCACCAGTCGAGTCACGAGTCGAGTTACCGCTAGCCGAGTTACGAGTCGAGTTACGAGTCGAGTCACCAGTCGAGTTACCATTAGTCGAGTTACGAGTCGAGTTACCAGTCGAGTTACCAATCGAGTTACCAGTCGAGTCACCAGTCGAGTCACAAGTCGAGTTACCAATCGAGTTACCAGTCGAGTCACCAGTCGAGTTACCATTAGTCGAGTTACGAGTCGAGTTACCAGTCGAGTTACCAATCGAGTTACCAGTCGAGTCACCAGTCGAGTCACAAGTCGAGTTACGAGTCGAGTTACCAGTCGAGTTACCAGTCGAGTCACGAGTCGAGTTACCGCTAGCCGAGTTACGAGTCGAGTTACGAGTCGAGTCACCAGTCGAGTTACCATTAGTCGAGTTACGAGTCGAGTTACCAGTCGAGTTACGAGTCGAGTCACCAGTCGAGTTACCATTAGTCGAGTTACGAGTCGAGTTACCAGTCGAGTTACCAATCGAGTTACCAGTCGAGTCACCAGTCGAGTCACAAGTCGAGTTACGAGTCGAGTTACCATTAGTCGAGTTACGAGTCGAGTTACCATTAGTCGAGTTACGAGTCGAGTTACCAGTCGAGTCACCAGTCGAGTCACGAGTCGAGTTACCGTTAGTCGAGTTACCGTTAGTCGAGTTACGAGTCGAGTTACGAGTCGAGTTACGAGTCGAGTTACGAATCGAGTTACGAATCGAGTTACCAGTCGAGTTACGAGTCGAGTCACGAGTCGAGTCACCAGTCGAGTTACCATTAGTCGAGTTACGAGTCGAGTCACGAGTCGAGTCATGAGTTGAGTTACCAATCTAGTCACGAGTCGAGTCACGAGTCGAGTTACGAGTCGAGTTACCACGAGTCGAGTTACCAATCTAGTCACGAGTCGAGTTACCACTAGTCGAGTCACGAGTCGAGTTACCATTAGTCGAGTTACGAGTCGAGTTACCATTAGTCGAATCACCAGTCGAGTCACGAGTCGCGTTACCGCTAGCCGAGTTACGAGTCGAGTTACGAGTCGAGTTACGAGTCGAGTTACGAGTCGAGTCGAGTCACCAGTCGAGTTACCATTAGTCGAGTTACGAGTCGAGTTACCAGTCGAGTTACCAATCGAGTTACCAGTCGAGTCACCAGTCGAGTCACGAGTCGAGTTACGAGTCGAGTTACCATTAGTCGAGTTACGAGTCGAGTTACCATTAGTCGAGTTACGAGTCGAGTTACCAGTCGAGTCACCAGTCGAGTCACGAGTCGAGTTACCGTTAGTCGAGTTACCGTTAGTCGAGTTACGAGTCGAGTTACGAGTCGAGTTACGAATCGAGTTACGAATCGAGTTACCAGTCGAGTTACGAGTCGAGTCACGAGTCGAGTCACCAGTCGAGTTACCATTAGTCGAGTTACGAGTCGAGTCACGAGTCGAGTCATGAGTTGAGTTACCAATCTAGTCACGAGTCGAGTCACGAGTCGAGTTACGAGTCGAGTTACCACGAGTCGAGTTACCAATCTAGTCACGAGTCGAGTTACCACTAGTCGAGTCACGAGTCGAGTTACCATTAGTCGAGTTACGAGTCGAGTTACCATTAGTCGAATCACCAGTCGAGTCACGAGTCGCGTTACCGCTAGCCGAGTTACGAGTCGAGTTACGAGTCGAGTTACGAGTCGAGTTACGAGTCGAGTCGAGTCACCAGTCGAGTTACCATTAGTCGAGTTACGAGTCGAGTTACCAGTCGAGTTACCAATCGAGTTACCAGTCGAGTCACCAGTCGAGTCACGAGTCGAGTTACGAGTCGAGTTACCATTAGTCGAGTTACGAGTCGAGTTACCATTAGTCGAGTTACGAGTCGAGTTACCAGTCGAGTCACCAGTCGAGTCGCGAGTCGAGTTACCGTTAGTCGAGTTACGAGTCGAGTTACGAATCGAGTTACCAGTCGAGTTACGAGTCGAGTCACCAGTCGAGTTACCATTAGTCGAGTTACGAGTCGAGTTACCATTAGTCGAGTTACGAGTCGAGTTACCATTAGTCGAGTTACGAGTCGAGTTACCAGTCGAGTCACCAGTCGAGTCACGAGTCGAGTTACCGTTAGTCGAGTTACGAGTCGAGTTATGAATCGAGTTACCAGTCAAGTTACGAGTCGAGTCACGAGTCGAGTCACCAGTCGAGTTACCATTAGTCGAGTTACGAGTCGAGTTACCATTAGTCGAGTTACGAGTCGAGTTACCAGTCGAGTCACCAGTCGAGTCACGAGTCGAGTTACCACTAGCCGAGTTACGAGTCGAGTTATGAGTCGAGTCACGACTCACGAGTCGAGTCAAAAGCCGAATCATTCAAGTAGTTGGTCGAGTCGAGACACAGCTTGACTTAACCCGACTCGACCAATCACTTAAATGTTTCGACTCGTCACTCAACTCGTGTCTCGACTTGTTGTGACTCGACTCGTCGAGTCGAGTCTCGAGTCAAGTTACGAGTCGAGTCTCGAGTCAAGCTACGAGTCGAGTCTCGAGTCAAATTACGGGTCGAGTTATGAATCGCGTATATGGGCCAGTGATTACTTCCTCCAGTCATTGATACAGGGGACCTGCAGTCCACATATATTTGGGTCAGTAATTTTTACCTCAATGCTCGGACCAGGGAATTGTCGATTAACCGTCATCAGGGTGCGCGGGACTCCATTTAATGGAATACAATGTGGCCGAAAGCAATCCGTCTTATTTATAGGGCAGTCGAAGCAAGCCAAAGACATGGACATGTACGTGCCAATATTGAAACTATAGCGGCAGGTTCTTGGGACAGGTGGGTCTGTACACTCTCTGAGACACGGGTGGGTAGTGTTTTCACCTGCACAAAAAAATAGAAACAAAAACAAAAAACATGAGAATTTGGTGGGCATACCTCTATCCCAACCGTAAACGCTATTTTTTTACTAGGCGTAAACTATCTAGCCCCTGTACATCCTGAATATTTATATCTTATTAGATGTTTTGGTGTGTAGTATCGCTGTATATTTTACGAGTTGTGCCGGACAAACAACGAGTAAAAATATACAGCGATACTACACACCAAAACATCTTATAAGAGATTTATTATACAACTGCTCTGATCAACAAATTTTTACGGAAAAAGAAAACTCTAAAAAGGCCAGAGAAGTAGATAAATATATAAAGTGAAAACGCTGTTTGTCCGCCCTTGCTAAACAGAAATAATATCTTCAGAGGTGTTAAATAAAAGAAAAACATTCGTCTGTCTGTCTGTCTGTCTGTCTGTCTGTCTGTCTGTCTGGTCTGGGTCTGGTCTGGGTCTGGGTCTGGGTCTGGTCCTGGTTCTGGTTCTGGTTCTGGTTTTGGTTTTGGTTCTGGTTTTGGTTTTGGTTCTGGTTCTGGTTCTGGTTTTGGTTTTGGTTTTGGTTTTGGTTTTGGTTTTGGTTTTGGTTTTGGGTTTGGGTTTGGGTTTGGGTTTGGGTTTGGGTTTGGGTTTGGGTTTGGGTTTGGGTTTGGGTTTGGGTTTGGGTTTGGGTTTGGGTTTGGGTTTGGGTTTGGGTTTGGTTTGTTTGTTGGTCGGTCGGTCGGTTTGTCTGTCTGTCTGTCTGTCTGTCTGTCTGTCTGTCTGTCTGTCTGTCTGTCTGTCTGTCTGTCTGTCTGTCTGTCTGTCTGTCTGTCTGTCTGTCTGTCTGTCTGTCTGTCTGTCTGTCTGTCTGTCTGTCTGTCTGTCTGTCGCCAGGATATCTCAAAACGTATGGCACCGATTTTCATGAGAGTTGTCATGATTTTCGTTTGATGAGAGGCACAACACTCGACTACTTTGGTTTTAAACTTATATTTTCCGACTTAACAATACAAAAAAAGAACTTACATAACACACACAAAAAACAAACGGCTTTTCTCACTGACGTTGTCAGTAAAAGTACTTCACGTGAACAAAAAACACGTTAGTGACGTAAACAATCGAACGCACGCAATTAGCACGTGAACAATAACAAAGTCCGTATAAATTAGAATGTTTTTTACAAGAGTTTGCGGAAGGGTTGGCCATAGACCAACGACCAATCCGTTAAATTTTGGTTGAATTTAGTCAAAAGTTTGACGAGAAATAAATAAAAATCTGACCGCAAGATTCTCCGTGTAGAAGAAATGCTTGATTGCGCTCATTATCCTTATTTTATGCAAATATTTTTACTATTTGGTATTTTAATTACTTTGGTACGAGTGCAATAAAGCATTTTCTATAGACCACCGTTTTAAATATTCTTTTATGTGCTTCTAAATGAGCCTTTCTGGCCTCGTTATGAATCAAAGATTCTTTTGAATTACAAACACACAAACGAGGCCAGAAAGGCTTTTTAAGATGCACATAAAAGAATATTCAAATTAGTCGCTATTATGAAAGTGGTCTATAAGCATTTTTGCTTTATTGGTTAGCGGGATGGCATTCTTTTTAAACATCTCAAATAACCTGCTGGCGGAGGTATTTGCAGTCTTTGACAGTCTGACCTTCAATCTGTGAAAACTCGCACGATAGCCTTGTCGACCACCCACTTCTCAGATCTGAGATGTAGTTTTTGATTGTCCAAATCACCACATCTGCCGTTTACACTAGAGCAAAAGTTTTCGGATCTGGATTCGGTTTGCCGTTTACACACAAAAGAATGAACCGGAATAAAAACTTTCCGGTTTGATCACGTATCCGGAGATTTCGAATCCGGAAAAAAATGTAGAAACTTCGTATCCGAATACTTTTGAATCCGAGACAATACATGAAGGTTAAAGCACGAGGGAGAGGTTTTTATTTAACTGTGAAGACCGAGCGCGAAGCGCGAGGTCTTTACAGTTAAATAAAAACCGACTCCCGAGGGCTTTAACTTGTTTATATACTTGCCACACCCTATTCTTTTGTTTTTCGTCGGTTTTTAACTTCTCCGTAATAACCTCCAATCCCGCATTTCCCCGAGAGAAATCAAATACCACCGCCTGCTTTTAAATTGGAGGTTATTACGGAGAAGTTAAAAACCGACGAAAAACAAAAGAATAGGGTGTGGCAAGTTTGTAATCAGCGTTAATTTATTATTGAGTCGGTTTTCTTTGATGTACCGCGGGCTGTATACAGGGTGTATCAAAAAAAAGGCTACCCTTAGAAAATATAATTAACATTCTTTTCAAATAACCTATTGTATATTGACAGCCCTGGACACCTCTGAAGTCACGGATGCGTAAAAAACAAATGTCGTATACACCTGGGAAATTACGATAACTTCTAAACGTATGAAGGAGCATAACTGAAATAAAAATGTTAATTATATTCATATCAGTTCGATTAAAAATGGTTCAACTGACCACAGGGCTGTCAATATACAATAGGTTATTTGAAAAGAATGTTAATTATATTTTCTAAGGGATACAACCTTGAATACTAATTAGATAAGAAATGAAGAAAAAAACTAGGAAAATCTTTGTCCAAGGTAGAAATAAAGACAAAACTTTGTTGGAAAACCTCCTCAATAATAAATTAAGTCAGATAAATCCCTCAAACGTCGGGCTGTATGCGATATACAGCCCTCGGACGCTTCGCGTCCTCGGGGCTGCATGTAGCATACAGCCCTCGGGCTTTATCTCTTTCTTACTGGTAATATGCTCTACTTGTCTAATTACGCAGAATACAAAGAAAACGGAATGTGCCGAATGATTAAGGTATTTCTATTAAGAAAAGCCACAATATTCTACCGACGCGAGATCTATAAATTTGTCAAGTCCGTTCTGCAGATGGAAAAACAAACAGAGTGCTATGGTAGTAGAAGCACCATACACCTCTCTTCGTCGATGGAGACATCCTTTCAAGTCACTAAAACAAAAGTCAATAGTTAATTCGTCCTTAATATATAAAGAAACCTTGGATCCAGTGTCAGAGATGATCTCTTCCACATCGAGACAAGACCATACTCTAATTAAAGTATTTATTCACTGAGGCGCGACGCGTGCAGCGCTTTTGAAGATATTAAATTTTGAAGCGACTTGCCGCTCATCGCTCGGAATTTCTCCTCATAACTCACCATCCTTTGCTCGTAAGGAGCTTCTACAAGTTCATACTTGTTACAGAAAACTTCTTGCGCGATACTTTCCATTTAGAATGGGTATAAGCGCGAGTTATTCGGTAAAAAACGAAATAAAATGTTCACCTTCCTATTTCGCCTCTGTTGCCCGAACAACTACTTGTCCGCATTTTTTGATTTTTGTGTCAATTACACTACACGTGTTTCAAGTGGTCAATTGCATATAGTTTGTCGTTTCACCCTTTTCACTGCCTGACAAATTGTCTTGTCAAATTGCCACTAACGCCAGAAGTCGTGCAGCCGCTCGAAATATCAGTGTTTCGTTCCTAAGTATAGCTCGGCACGAGCTTTTCGCTTTTTTGGCATAAAATGCTTAAAAGTACAGCGTGCTAGCTATAGAAGCCTTAGACTTGCCACAAGTCGATCTCTACGAGCGACGAAGTCGCGAGCATCAAGCGCCGAAGGCGCGAGCGCGAACATAGAAGCCTTAGTTAGCTTCATTAGTTATAGTTTAATTTTTCTTGCACATGCATAGCTTCATTGCCTTCTATTCCCATCATTTATCAACCAGTAGTTTTGAGTCGCCACTTACTGCCGTGAATGTACATAGAAATACCAAAGAAAGAATGAGACGGTAAACGGACTCCATTCTTCGTATTTCAGACGCCTTTAATTTCAGTCTCTCGCACTGCATGAATACCGTCAGAATATGTGTTGGAGACTGGCGTTGTTCTTAGTTTAGAATTACATTACAAGGTCGATTTAATCATTTAATCCAACCTTTTTCCGGACCGTAATAGGGATCCACGTGACACTTTTCGGACAAACAATCTCAGACACCTCTACAGGGATTTAATATATTTAAGATATTTGGAACATTCTGAGACGAAATTAATATATCTTACAAACTTGCCACACCCTATTCTTTTGTTTTTCGTCGGTTTTTAACTTCTCCGTAATAACCTCCAATTTAAAAGCAGGCGGTGGTATTTGATTTCTCCCGGGGAAATGCGGGGTTGAAGGTTATTACGGAAAAATAATAACCTAGTACCAGGTTATTACGCAAAAATAATAGCCTGGGATAACTTTACGTTAAAAATTAGCATAATTAACAACACAATTGAATTTTCAAATCCCCAATTGCTCTTTTTCAAAAACAAACTATGTATTAGCTTGAATTTCTAATGTAGAAACCTCCGAAAAACAAAAGAATAGAAACCTCTCCCTCGTGCTTTAACCTTCATTTCTCAGACAAAAACTTAAATTTTCCGGGGGGGCATGCCCCCGAACCACCCTAGAAATGCGGTCACTAAATCGGAACATCCCACGGGCCTCCAGATGCCAAGTTGCGCCACTGGATATACCAGCCAAGCTTCCATTGCCTACTTATCAAGCAGGGATTGAGGTGAAGTAAGAACTGATCGCAGTTGTTCGTGAAAAGAATCTTACACTGAAACATGACACTGACCACATATATGGGCATCGGCAATGATTCCACAGTAGATTTTTCGTGATTTGTTGTAAATCATTCGCCATCAGGGGCGGCGTGGCTCACCGGGACACCAGGGGATTTCCCAGCGGGCCCCGATGATCTGTATACCTTGTGGGCCCACCCCAACAATTGTGACTGGTGGGCCCAAATATTTTGTAGATGCTAATCAGGGATTATTTTAAGGAATTTTTATCATTGCACAAAGAGCTGAAAAAGGCATAACATCTAACTTCAGTAGCAGGTAGCTCGTCCGCAGTAATCAACTAACTAGTCATACTGTCATAGTATACATAAGCGGCCCTAGGCCTCCTTTTCCCAATTTTTAATGATTTAATCCCTTTCGCGCAGCATGCATTCGCATTTTCAAAATAACAAGCCCACGGGCACAGACGCATCAACCTGAGAGAAGCCTCAAGCATGTTATGTGGGGTTGGCTGGTTGGCACCGTTGGGTAGTCTGGCTAAATAGTGAGAACTAGCGTTTTGGTTATTAGGGTGGTGGGGCCTGCTATAGTAGCTATACTCGTGTATCTTGAAAGTTGAAATTAAAGGCATAAGGCTGTTAGTTTACGGTACGCTTAATTAACGTTATCAGAAGATAGTAGACCAGAGTCCTTTAACTTATCGTCTTATTTGTGTGTTTGTTAATTTAAATATTGATATTAAATAGTATATGTTGGAATGTAGTATGTACTGTGCCTTTGAACATAATTTCTGATGCAATCCTTTCACGAATAACACACATTCTTAAATATTAAAGAACAATTTATCAGCTTATCACTGCACAAATCGCATTTATCACTGCACAAGCTTGGTTATCACTGCACGTTAAAATAATCCCTGATGCTAATAGCTGGATTGGATAATAGAAACATGATGCGATTTGGAGAAGAGAGAGAGAGACACACACTACGTATATTGTGATTGTGATTAAATTAGATATAAATAAACCAAAAAATAGTGTGAGTGTGTGACTGCTGATAAGCGGTGGCAAAAGTTTCACTTCACAACTATTTGTCGGCCAATACATTTAACACGCGATCATGACTTGTAATGCGCGATCGCAACTTATAACACGCGATCGCGACTTATAACGCGCGATCATGCAACTTATAACGCGAGATCGCGACATATAACGTGCGATTGCGACTTGTAGTGCAATAAAACCATGATATTACCAGTTTCCCCAATCTCGTTCCCAGAGCCCACGTTCCCCACCTGGACATCGCTCGTGAAGAATTGATTAACCTATAGACCTTATTTAAAAATGGCCGACGAATTTAAATTCTTTTACATACATATAAATTAGCCCTTATGAACTCGTTTCCATGTGTGAAATTCAAAATAATTTTTACTTCAAAACGAGGTCATAAGGGCTAGTTTATTTGCACATAAAAGAATTCTAATTTGGCGGCCATTTTTGAATAAGGTCCACATATAATTTTAATTTTTAAGAATTTTGATGACGTCATGAAAGTACCCCGGTTTTGTGCCCCGGGCCACAGGGAGCACCCCCGCGCGTCTTTCGAGTCTGCCACAGGACTGTGGCTGAGGATTTAAAAAAATGAAAAACGGTTACCGGAAGCGGGAAAAAAGGAAAAAAGGGGAAAACGGGGGGGAAGGAGAGTATTATTTTCCTAAACACACCACGATCCTCGCTCCACGATCGAGTGTGCCACAGGGTGTCTCTGTGCCCGGGCTTTAAAAGAACAACCCCGGAAATATATGAAGAGTGGTTTATGTCAAAAATGTCATTCGATCATTCATCGCTTTATCGGGCTATGTTTCATTTCGTCGGGCTATTTTTCATTTCGTCGGGCTATATATCTTTATTTTATCGGGCTATTTTCCATAGGCTATATATCTTCGTTTTATCGGGCTATGTATATTCATTTTATCGGGCTATTTTTCGTAGGCTATATATCTTCGTTTTATCGGGCTATTTTTCGTAGGCTATATATCTATGGGGCGCCGTTTGTAAAAAAATTATTTAGCGTTTATTTTGTATATTTTAATGTTATTTAGCTCCTCATGGCTTGTCATTTATAAATAACATTTGTTATTTATTAAATAACATTTGCGATTTATTAAATAACATTGCGATTTAATAAATAACATTGCGATTTATTAAATAACATTGCGATTTATTAAATAACATTGCGATTTAATAAATAACATTGCGATTTAATAAATAACATTGCGATTTAATAAATAACATTGCGATTTATTAAATAACATTGCGATTTATTAAATAACATTGCGATTTATTAAATAACATTGCGATTTAATAAATAACATTGCGATTTAATAAATAACATTGCGATTTATTAAATAACATTGCGATTTATTAAATAACATTGCGATTTAATAAATAACATTGCGATTTAATAAATAACATTGCGATTTAATAAATAACATTGCGATTTATTAAATAACATTGCGATTTATTAAATAACATTGCGATTTATTAAATAACATTGCGATTTAATACATAGCCCGATAAAACGAAGATTTTTAGCCTATGAAAAATAGCCCGATAAAACGAAGATATATAGCCCGATGAAAAATAGCCCGATAAAACGAAGATATATAGCCTACGAAAAATAGACCGATAAAACGAAGCTATATAGCCTATGGAAAATAGCCCGATAAAACGATGATACATAGCCCGATGAAATGAAAAATAGCCCGATAAAATGAAGATACATAGCCCGACGAAATGAAAAATAGCCCGATAAAATGAAGATACATAGCCCGACGAAATGAAAAATAGCCCGATAAAATGAAGATACATAGCCCGACGAAATGAAAAATAGCCCGATAAAATGAAGATACATAGCCCGACGAAATGAAAAATAGCCCGACAAAATAAAGATATATAGCCCGACTATGAATGATCGAATGGCATTTTTGACATAAACCACTCTTCATAGAAATAAGGCCCTGGATTTCATGTATAAAACATGGCCGTCTTTCAATTTTACTTTAGGAATAAGTGAATAACAATGGTGGAAGTCTGAATGTTTTCCCAGCTTTTCGTACTTACTGCAAGAGGAGATACACTTGTCTTTCGAGACTGTATCCTTTTGGTTGTTTAGAAAAATGATATATTACTTTAATAATATAAATGTATATTTTGTCTTGCATATTTCCTGCCATATTTCCTGGTTGAAGATTTGACTTAACGTTAATGTAGATCGTGGAGATATTAAGCAGAAATGTACAGAAATATTTTACAATGAGGTAAAGCAAGCAAAGGATGGACAGCCACCTTGTTTTGTAAGTATAGTCTCTCTGAGCCAGCCCATTCCCTTTTATATGTACATCCCCACCTACCCCTTATGCACCTATCAATGTTAGGCCGGCGGGGGGGGGGGGGGGGGGGCAGGAGGGTGGGATTTGACATTGAAACACAATTTTGTGTCAAATTCCCTACCCCAGGAACATCGTTGTAGGTCAAATATTATACCCGCACGACATCACACTGAGCAAATACTCAAATACATTGCAACAAATTTTAATCACTTGTACAGTGTTTACTACCAGTTCACCACAAACCATATAACATAATTGATTTGAATTAAATCTATAAATCAGAACTTCATATAGTTTAACAATAACTTTTCTGATTGTCCTGTCAGCATTCCACACCTTCAGTGGTTTACAAGATTATTAAAATAGATTTATATGAACAGAATTGCTCTGACAACACAGACACGATATTTGACATTGTACTTAAAATTTTCCCTTAGTGACATATACATCTTTTGTCAACCACTCATTTCAGTTTTATGCAAAGCGTCTATACTGTATATAGATCTTAAACCATCAGAGAATGACAAATATAAAGGATATGTAAATGTTTACTTTTCAAATATAAAATATTCAAGACCCACACGACCCGAAACGTGTTCATGGCGTTACAGAATACAGAGTCCAAAAAGAACGCAGGCTCTAGCGGAAGTGATTGAAAATTCGGAAGCAGTCCCTTCTATTGCGGCTGCAATGTACGTCATATTTTAGCCCCTGGGACTATGCTGATCATCAAATTCCTTACTCACGGGATTTAGCTTTGTATCAAATCCCTGCCCTGCCTTCCCCCCCCCCCCTCCCCCCTTCCCACTGGCCTAACATTGATAGGTGCATTACTGAGGGCTCTGGATATCCATAGGGGTAGGGGGTCTTGTATCTCAATTTGACTGTTTGAGGAGGTGTCTATGGTCAGGCTAGACAGTCTAGGTGTCTTGGAAAAATTTTTTCATGATGTCTTACACTGCTAAAGTCAACTGAAAAATTTTTTTCGGCTGACTCGAGTGGGATTTGAACTTGCACCTTTGGGATTCCGGTCCACCACTCTACCTGTTGAGCTATATCGAGCCGCACAGGGATTGGAGGCGAGTTCTATCCAAGTTAAGTGCACGAGATATTCTCGTGACAACTTAACGTTTATCCGTGAGGATGTCCAGTGTTTCGATTCTAATTAAGAATCATCCTTAGAGACATGAGAAAATTTTTCATGATGTCTTACACTGCTAAAGTCAGCTGAAAAAAATTTTTCGGTTGACATTAGCAGTGTAAGACATCATGAAAAATTTTCTCATGTCTCTGAGGATGATTCTGAATTAGGTGTCTTAGGTATCCTGATTATTACATCACTTGTGGTGGTGCGCTAGAAGACAGATACATTAATTAATAAAGTTGTTGATTAATTGAGGCTTTATAATGGGATTGAGCCTTCAGTCTTTGTGTTTGACGCTAGTGTCCACTAAACTGAAGTTGTACCCTCAAGTTAACCCTTTCACTGCCAACTTTCTAGGAGCTCTCTCATTTTTCACTCCCAACTTTCCAGGAGCTCTCTCATTTTTCACTCCCAACTTTCCAGGAGCTCTCTCATTTTTCACTCCCAACTTTCCAAGAGCTCTCTCATTTTTCACTTCCAACTTTCCAGGAGCTCTCTTATTTTTCACTCCCAGCTTTCCAGGAGCTCTCTCATTTTTCACTCCCAACTTTCCAGGAGCTCTCTTATTTTTCACTCCTAACTTTCCAGGAGCTCTCTTATTTTTCACTCCCAACTTTCCAGGAGCTCTCTCATTTTTCACTCCCAACTTTCCAGGAGCTCTCTCATTTTCACTCACAACTTTCCAGCAGCTCTCTTATTTTTCACTGCCAACTTTCCAGGAGCTCTCTCATTTTTCACTCCCAACTTTCCAGGAGCTCTCTCATTTTTCACTCCCAACTTTCCAGGAGCTCTCTCATTTTTCACTCCCAACTTTCCAGGAGCTCTCTCATTGTTCACTCCCAACTTTCCAGGAGCTCTCTTATTTTTCACTCCTAACTTTCCAGGAGCTCTCTTATTTTTCACTCCCAACTTTCCAGGAGCTCTCTCATTTTTCACTCCCAACTTTCCAGGAGCTCTCTCATTTTTCACTGCCAACTTTCCAGGAGCTCTCTCATTTTTCACTGCCAACTTTCCAGGAGCTCTCTCATTTTTCACTCCCAATTTTCCAGGAGCTCTCTCATTTTTCACTCCCAACTTTCCAGGAGCTCTCTCATTTTTCACTCCCAACTTTCCAGGAGCTCTCTCATTTTTCACTCCCAACTTTCCAGGAGCTCTCTCATTTTTCACTCCCAACTTTCCAGGAACTCTCTCATTTTCACTCACAACTTTCCAGGAGCTCTCTCATTTTCACTCACAACTTTCCAGCAGCTCTCTTATTTTTCACTCCAAACTTTCCAGGAGCTCTCTCATTTTTCACTCCCAACTTTCCAGGAGCTCTCTCATTTTTCACTCCCAACTTTCCAGGAGCTCTCTCATTTTTCACTGCCAACTTTCCAGGAGCTTTCTCATTTTTCACACCCAACTTTCCAGGAGCTCTCTTATTTTTCACTCCCAGCTTTCCAGGAGCTCTCTCATTTTTCACTCCTAACTTTCCAGGAGCTTTCTCATTTTTCACTTCCAACTTTCCAGGAGCTCTCTCATTTTTCACTTCCAACTTTCCAGGAGCTCTCTCATTTTTCACTCCCAACTTTCTAGGAGCTCTCTTATTTTTCACTTCCAACTTTCCAGGAGCTCTCTCATTTTTCACTTCCAACTTTCCAGGAGCTCTCTCATTTTTCACTCCCAACTTTCCAGGAGCTCTCTTATTTTTCACTTCCAACTCTCCAGGAGCTCTCTTATTTTTCACTCCCAACTTTCCAGGAGCTCTCTTATTTTTCACTCCCAACTTTCCAGGAGCTCTCTCATTGATAAGTAAAATTGTCTGGTGTAAAGCTCTAATCAAACGAGAATGCAATTAGTCACCACAAGTTTTAGCTTGTGCTTGCTTGTGTCTCGTTTGACCACCAGCTTGCGGTGACTTGCGGTGACTTGCGTTAGCTTGTGACTAATTTGTGATTTCATCACAAGTTTTCTTCAACTTGCAAAAGCTTGCAAAATGTTTGAACACACAACACAAGTCGATGCAAGTCTTTTGTGCTCCATCTCCATAGGAACTACCATGAGAACTAGCAAAAGGCATGGGAACTAGCAGAAGTGCAGAACTTGCAACAACTTGTGCCGATGTTTGACTGGTGGTATCGCAAGTCATCCAAATCTAACTTGCGATGACTTGCATTCTCATTTGATTAGGGCTTTAGACAGAGTAAAAATAATAACGTAGGGAAAATTCTGTATTTGAGAGTGAAAGGTTAAAATATGGGGGTTAGCTTACGAAACCTGAAAAAAACAACTACACATGTATATCCAGGGAGGGAGGGAGGGAGGGAGGGAGGGAGGGAGGGAGGGAGGGAGGGAGGGAGGGAGGGAGGGAGGGAGGGAGGGAGGGAGGGAGGGAGGGAGGGAGGGAGGGAGGGAGGGAAGGAAGGAAGGAAGGAAGGAAGGAAGGAAGGAAGGAGGGAGGGAGGGAGGGAGAGAGGGAGATATCCTTGGGGAATTTGCCCAAATAAAAGGTTTGCAAAGCAACCTTTTGATAGAGGGTGGGTTACCCAAGTCAAGTGGAATGGTCCAATTTGGTGTATCCAATTAGAAGTATTTAATTAATAAATATTTTATTATTGATAGAACATTGATGGAGTGAACTTTATTTTTATTCATACTGCTGATCTTTACTTTGTGGTCACAACAAAAAGAAATGTAGCCTCGACTTTTGCTCTGGAGTTTTTGCAAAGGTACTGTATGATAGAGTTTACCAGTACACTGTTTTTAGAGGTCAACAGGAGGCCTGTCAAGTGTAAGAAAATGCTCTGTGAATTAATAATTATATACTGCATATACATATTCTGACATAGATGGTGACCAGATAGTTTTGATGGTGATTATGTAGTAGCTACTGATGTACTTGGATGCGGTGGTAGTGGTTAAGTTTGGTAGTGGTTGTCATCATTGTTCATAATATAAACTTGAGTTTTACAATAGTATCCTTATTTTTATAAAGATTTGCTTGTATTTGCAAAGATTACTGTGGAGTGTTAAATGAAAATGCCATACAACAGAATTTTGTATTAATTTATGAAATTTTGGATGAAGTTCTGGTAAGATTTAATATCTAAATAATTTCTGCCTGTTAATTCATTGAACATCTTTTTTTCATCTTTTGTTGATTTTGCTGCGTTTTTAGAATTTTGGTTATATTCAAGAAACGTCTTCTCAAGCTCTACGACCTTTCATTCAGAATGAACCTGTAGTTGTGGAACCTTATGATAAACCAAAGCCATTCCCTGGTGGAGCAGTGGTAAATTATGCTTGCTTACCTAGTACTGTATTATAAGTAAAATATACCATAACATGAGGGGAAATTATAGTGATTAAATGTCCCTGAAAGCCAAGGGAGGATTTGTGGACTTTTACATTAATCCTCTCCAGGGGACATTTAATCACTAATTTCCCAAGATGTCATGGTTTTAGATTGTAATACCGTGATTATCTTTTATTATATAGATGCAAGTGTTTTATTAGAAAATATGCAGTGTCGTATTTCCATATCCTCACTTAAGTGAACTTAGATATCGATGATGTCATTAAGAATTTCACCTCTTTTTGCATTGAATCTATATAATAAACAGAAAATTAAATGCTGGCTTGAAGATATGATTTTATCTTCTTGTGGTAAAAATTATATTTCTCTCATTCGCTACGCTCATTCGTAAAATATTGTTTTCACCACTCGAAGATAAAATCCATATCTTCGCACCACCGTGTAATATCCTCTATAAAATAAATAATGCTTTTCTTTGTTGTGTAAAAGAGTACTGTTTAGATGTTTAGTCATGCATGCTAATGAAGGGAAGATTAGAAACTTGCCCTGTTAGATTACCTAGTGAGAACAAAAGAGACCGAGTCAATCTTAAACTAATTTCTGCCTGTTGTTCTAATTGGAAATGGATACCGTTCTTTTTGTTAGTTTGGTTTTGAGAAGTTGACTATTGGAAGTGATGCTGCAAACAGACCACTTGGGCATAGTAGCAGGTTTGCTGTGAGTCCATCTTACTTAAAATCATAAATTAAACATTTTGTCACTTGAAATTTATGTTTATATATACATGTTATAGTTCAATACACAGGTCCTGTAATTTAAGAGTAGTTTTTATGTGGAAACTGCAGTTTTTATTATGTGGCAGGGTGCTCAAGTCGGGTTGGCTCTTCCACTGGTACAAAATACTTTGCTTGACATTAAGGCCTTCGTTAAGGTTTTCAGGGTCATTTCTGTAAAGTGCTCTCAATTCGTCAGAATTTATGCCACAAAAATAAAATAGATATCATTAGAAAGCTATGAATTTGTAGAATACAATGGTGTCTTTGGTTTTGCGATAACCGTTAATAGTTGTGAATTTTTTAATTAAAACCCGAGGGCCTCACTCGGGGCGACTTAAGAACAAAGCGTTTTATTTTGTTCAAAATATTTTTTTGTACTTTGCAAAACGGTGTCAGCGTTTTTTGATATGTCGAGGTTTGCCGATTTTATTGACGACCAAGTTAAAAATGCTGCCCGATTTTCAACCAACAATCCAACAAAATAAGTCATAAATTCGAAAACAGGCAATAAATAAAAACATTCTGACACCGTTTTGCTGGACATTTATCTCGAAATCGAACTGCGAAAAATGTTTTGGAAGAAAATGAAACGCTTTGTTCTTAAGTCACCCCGAGTGAGACCCTCTGGTTTTAATTAAAAAATTCACAATTATTAACGGTTTGTGTTTATCGCGAACCCAAAGCTAGACACCATTGTATTCTACGAATTCATAGCTTTCTAACGATGTCTATTTTATTTTTGTGGCATAAATTCTGACGAATAGGCGAGTTTCAGGGTGTTGCACGCGCATCGTTTTGGAAAGGAATTGGCGGGCTCTTGGCGGGCTCTCTACAAAATAAGCAATGGCAAACAGACTTGCTAGCGAGCCAACAACAGCAGAATAACAGTGTTAAATATCCAGAAATTGTATCTATACTTTGTTTATTTTAAATAGTATATTTACTTTGAGGGGAGCTTGCCAGTTTTTTTGGAAAATGATGCGCGCGCAACACCCTGAAACTCGCCTATTGAGAGCGCTTTACAGAAATGACCCTGAAAACCTTAACGAAGACCTTAACCCTTTCCCTCCTAGGGGTTCTCACTTGATGAGTTAAATGGCATTAGACGCAGTAAAATACCAAAGTGGCCGGTTTTGAGTGGCCTAATGGGATAAAAGACTGGGGGCTAATCATCCTTACTTGCAGCCAGCGGCTGAATTGCGAAGGACGCAGATCAACGTGGCCGTGTCGAGGAATATCAAAGGCGCTTCAGGCAGCTGCCATACAACGCAGTTCATGTTAGGCATTGATTTTATGGAGGGAGGAAAACCAGAGAACCTGGCGAAAAACCCTCGAAGCACAGGAGAGAACTACAACTCTACTCACATGAG
>OZ036003.1:7645329-7667829 GCA_964035015.1 Corallium rubrum
AATGGATTGGTCTTGCCGGCCTACTCACTAATCGTAAGCTAAGCTCTAACCCAAAAACTAACAAAGAACTAATCAAAATATACGAGTACATCACCAGAAACCTAACCAATCATCGGTCACGTTGCATGTTCCTCCTGCTCAAATTTTCAAATTTTTTTAATTTAAGCTTGAGATATTAATCATCGTGATCTTCTGTCGTGCTCCCTTCGTTTAGGTGTGCTGATAACATTGTTGTGCAGTTCCCTGTGCCCAAGGATACGGAAAGGTAATACACATGGACTATATTTTCAGTATGAACGGCCGTGCTTTGTATTGACATGTACGTTGTACATGTACAACAACACACAGACACACGCACATATACACGCACATGTACACTCACATGTACACGCACGTGTACACGCACATGTACACTCACATGTACACGCACACTCACATGCACATTCACATGTACACTTCACATGTACACTCACATGTACACTCACATGTACACTTCACATGTACACTTCACATGTGCACTTCACATGTACACTTCACATGTGTACGCACATGTACACTCACATGTACAATCACATGTACACTCACATGTACACTTCACATGTACACTCACATGTACACTTCACATGTACACTCACATGTACACTCACATGTACGCTCACATGTACACTCACATGTACACTTCACATGTACACTCACATGTACACTTCACATGTACACTCACATGTACACTCACATGTACACTCACATGTACGCTCACATGTACACTCGCATGTACACTCACATGTACACTTCACATGCACACTCACATGTACACTCACATGTACACTCACGTGTACACGCACATGTACCCTCGTATGTACACTCATGATCACATGTACATTCACGTGCACAACGCGCACATATAAGCTAGCCTCGTGGATGAAACTGTCCAGATGTGGTAAATTAAATTCGACTGAAATTCTACGTTTAACTCAACGTCGCATTTACGCCGGATTAGTATTACAGGCGAATTTTATTCCAATTAAATTCGTCCGTACGGATTAAATTTGTCTATTGTCCATCATTTAGCGCAGGGCTAAGTTTTCAATAATAATTGTGTCATATCTTAATTTGGTCTTATACGTTATTTAACCAGCAGTTGGCATAAGAATTCCACAAACTTAAATTCGAATAAAAAGTTCAATAGCCAAGAAAATTCTCACAAATTAACATAATATGAAATGGGTCTACAACAGAACAACAACAATCATTTTAAGTTCCTTCAAATGGAAGTAATAAAATTAATAGCAAAGTAATATGACCGGTCAAAATGACTGGCGTTATACAAATTTGACCGGTCACATTAAAAATTTGGCCGGTCATTGACCGGTGAGCGGCCGTTATTTTGAGCCCTGCACATCTACCTATATATACATATAAATGATATTGGGCATTTCACTCGATTCATAGCATGTTGTATATGTGTTCTGTACCAAACTGAAGTGCCGTGCATGGAAACATATGCTTGAAATCTTTTTCTAAGTATTTTGGGTGAAGGAAAATTCGAGTGTAGAATATATACATTTTAAGACCAAACCGGGACCAGTTGCGAAAAATGCAACTACACAGGCCTTCCGGCAGGAATTGAACCCACGACCTTGCGATTCTAGTGCAATACTATGACCAAGGTCGTAGGTTCAATTCCTGCCGGAAGGCCTGTGTAGTTGCATTTTTCGCAACTGGTTCCGGTTTGGTCTTAAAATGTATATATTCCACACTCGAATTTTCCTTCACCCAAAATACTTAGAACATGCTTTGTAATCGAGTGAAATGCCCAATATTACTTGAAATCTTGACTGGCTGCAGTGCGAGGCCCTTGCATACAGTCTAAGGTCCTGTTTACATGCAGGTAGGGTGACCCTTCTAGAAGGGTTACCCTAGTTCATTGTCTTTCCGTGTTTCGTTTACATGAGTGCTAGGGTGACCCTGGGGGGAGGGTTACCCTATCAGCTTGCTAGGGTAACTCTGGCGGCAGGGCTATCTTTTTGTTTACATAAGCCATGTAAACGCGTTTGCTAGGGTGACCCTGGCAGCCGGGTTATGTTTCAATGAGAAAAAAAAAAACGCGTACCGGACAAAATATCTTAACGATTTTGTGGCTGCCCTTCCTGTTCTTATACACCTTGTGAAGTCTTTTGAAGATATCAAGCAAATGACGCCAACAGTAACATGTATACCGAAAATATAGTAAAATGATCACGCAGAAGTAATGTGACCCTACTAGAAGAATTAACCCTGCCACAAGGATCACCCTACTCCATGTAAACAAGGACTATCTTTTGACTCGCTTCAAAGGGTGACTACTTCCATGTAAACAGAGCCTAATATTACGGCAACGTTTTCCTGTTTGGACTGACCATATTTCTTAAAAAACTTATATATTTATTTAGTTATTTATTTATTTATTTATTTATTTATTTATTATTTATTTATGGCGTACGTTGGTCACATTTTTGAAAGCTAGTTCTAATTTTTTTTGCGTGTGGATTACGAGTGAATACTTTTAATTTTCTGTATGTATAGCGTGTCTTGTAGTGGACAAGTTACTGAATTCTCTAAAGCAAAAAATCTGGTCATATGGAACCTTGGCAAGCTTCAAGGAGGTACAATTGTAAAAGCAATGTTCAAGGTAGTGTAATCTAACTGTAGTCTACTCTGGGTAATAACTTTTCAGCGTAGCTAAATAGTCCCATATAGGCCGTATAAACGTGCGGCATTAGATGCTTAACCCTATCCAGACTTGGGGGGGGGGGGGGGGGGGGGACGGAAAGTGCCCGCGCTGAATTTAAAAGTTAATATCTCCTAAACCAGTACAGGTATGGTTCTGAAATTTTATGACTTTTCCTAAATATGTATGGGCTTTATGTGTGGAAAATTTGGTGAAAAAATATTACGCCAAAAAAAAGTTACAGCGGAGTCGTGTACACCTACCAACACAAAATTTCAGCCGAGAATTTTTATTATGTTTGCTTTTATAATAGTTACAATAAAAGTAAGCACTATTTAATAAAGAGAGCCTATTTTTTTGATATACTACCTTTTTTATGTTAACAAAACAATAGGAAAAAATTTTTTTGAAATTCTAGAAATCCTGGGTTTTTGCAATTAATGACATCATAATGACGTCATAATTTGTCGCCATGACAACAAAAGTGTAACACATACTTGAACAAGGCATACCATCCACCTGTAAAAGTTTCGTCGGAATACACCAAATGGTTCAGGAGATATTGACCGCGGGCACTTTCCGCCCCCCCTCCCCCCCCAGTCCCAGAAGATGAAAAAAAGCCCAGTCTGGATAGGGTTAAAGGACATTGGCAATAAAACTTAAGTTTGTCTAATTTGAAAGAACTCGTCAAATTGTAATAGAAGATCTTTTACAACATCTTTCTTCGTTTTCAAAATATTTCACGATCTTAGATGATCTCTGACGTCAGGAGCAGTATCTTCATACATTACAAAGTCACTTACACCTCTGATTGCTCAACTTAAAATGGTTAGTGTCACAAGGCGTTTTTATGTGCACAGTTTCAAATTATTTTGTTAAACAAACTTGGAGATATAACTGATTTTGCTAGGTGTGAAAATACTGTACCCTGCTCTTGGCATCAGAGACCATCTTACATATCAGACAAACTGGAATATCTTGAAAACGAAGAGATATACAAAAAAGTTGTAAAAGATCTTCTATTACAATTTTACGAGTTCTTTCAAATTAGACAAAACTTAAGTTTTATTGCCAATACCCTTTAAAGCCGGTTTTCCACTAGGCGACGTTTTTTGCGCGAAGCGACTTTTTCTTTTGTCTCATGAGCTCTGAGCTGGAACTAATCAGAAATCTATTGAATTCGAACAAAAGACAGTCGCTTCGCGCGAAAAGAATCGCCTAGTGGAAAACCGGCTTTAGTCTTATGTATTTTAAGGTGGCTCCATACAGTTTCTTGAAAAATGGAAAATACAAGTTTGAGAGCCCAAAACACTTGATTAAACAATTCGGGAAAAGAATAAAACGAAGTGTTATGCATAGTTAGACAGCCTGACAATCAAAAACTGTTACCAAATAAATAGCAACAGTTGTTACTATGGCAACAATGACGTTTCAAAATGGCTGCCAATTACCCTTCAAACTAATTTAATTCGAAAAAAACGTTGGTGACCCCCAATTTTTTTTTCATAAAACCTTTTCTTGAAGTATGAGTAATCAATTGGCCGATGTTAAAAAAATTCTGTAGGACGAATAATTTTTTTTCCGGAAAAATCATGTTTGTTAATTTTTAAAAAACTTCGTTCTACAGATTTTTTTAAAAATCGGCCTATTGATTACTCATACTTCAAGAAAAGTTTTAATGAAAAAAAAATTGGGGGTCACCAAAGTCTTTTTCGAATTAAATTGGTTTGAAGGGTAATTGGCAGCCATTTTGAAATGTCATTGTTGCCATAGCAACAACTGTTGCTATTTATTTGGTAACAGTTTTTGATTACCAGACTGTTTAACTATGCATAACATTTAGTTTTATTCTTTTTCCGAATTGATTAATTACGTGTTTTGGACTCTCAAACTTGTATTTTCCATTTTTGGCAGCCATTTTGAAACGTCATTGTTGCCATAGCAACAACTGTTGCTATTTATTTGGTAACAGTTTTTGATTGCCAGACTGTTTAACTATGCATAACATTTAGTTTTATTCTTTTTCCGAATTGATTAATTACGTAGACGGCATAGGGCTAGGGGGAAGGGTCCATTCAAAATTTTTTTGAAATATGACAGTAGCGAATCTGTTTTTTACGTCTCTTTTCTCCCGTATTTTCCCCCCTCGTTTTTTGCTTACTTTTCACGCAGTCCAGGTCAGTGATAAGGATTATATATATATTTTAATATAAGAGATTGTGTGTGTGGTTTATTTTTTAGCTCAACGGATCCTTTGGAGACAACACTTTGTACAAGCTTGAATTGGATTCTGTTAGGTACCAACTGCTATGTTCATAATATTTTATGCTCAATCTGAAATGTCTTCTTTTTGTTTCTTCTTTCTAGTTACAGTATTTCCACCCAACACATCTTAAGACTAAAGGAAATTCTTTTTTTACAGTTTGCGATTTGAAATACCGCTGTTTGTCTGCTCAAGAGCTCAGGTCAAATCTCTCAGAGTCTCAGGTGGTGTTGACAAGATTACTCATACTACGAAATGGACAAGACTAATTACTTACAGGTAACCGTGATTTATTGTACCAGTGCTGTACATCAATAAATTCGTTCGTTCGTTCGTTCGTGCGTTCGTTCGTTCGTTCGTTCGTTCGTTCGTTCGTTCGTTCGTTCGTTCGTTCGTTCGTTCGTTCGTTCGTTCGTTCGTTCGTTCGTTCGTTCGTTCGTTCGTTCGTTCGTTCGTTCGTTCGTTCGTTCGTTCGTTCGTTCGTTCGTTCGTTCGTTCGTTCGTTCGTTCGTTCGTTCGTTCGTTCGTTCGTTCGTTCGTTCGTTCGTTCGTTCGTTCGTTCGTTCGTTCGTTCGTTCGTTCGTTCGTTCGTTCGTTCGTTCGTTCGTTCGTTCGTTCGTTCGTTCGTTCGTTCGTTCGTTCGTTGGTTCGTTCGTTCGTTCGTTCGTTCGTTCGTTCGTTCGTTCGTTCGTTCGTTCGTTCGTTCGTTCGTTCGTTCGTTCGTTCGTTCGTTCGTTCGTTCGTTCGTTCGTTCGTTCGTTCGTTCGTTCGTTCGTTCGTTCGTTCGTTCGTTCGTTCGTTCGTTCGTTCGTTCGTTCGTTCGTTCGTTCGTTCGTTCGTTCGTTCGTTCGTTCGTTCGTTCGTTCGTTCGTTCGTTCGTTCGTTCGTTCGTTCGTTCGTTCGTTCGTTCGTTCGTTCGTTCGTTCGTTCGTTCGTTCGTTCGTTCGTTCGTTCGTTCGTTCGTTCGTTCGTTCGTTCGTTCGTTCGTTCGTTCGTTCGTTCGTTCGTTCGTTCGTTCGTTCGTTCGTTCGTTCGTTCGTTCGTTCGTTCGTTCGTTCGTTCGTTCGTTCGTTCGTTCGTTCGTTCGTTCGTTCGTTCGTTCGTTCGTTCGTTCGTTCGTTTGTTTGTTTGTTTGTTTGTTTGTTTGTTTGTTTGTTTGTTCGTTTGGCTATTCGTTTGTCTGTTCGTTTGTCTATTCGTTTGTCTGTTCGTTTGTCTGTTCGTTTGTCTATTCGTTTGTTCGTTTGTCTATTCGTTTGTCTATTCGTTTGTCTGTTCGTTTGTCTGTTTGTTTGTTTGTTTGTTTGTTTGTTTGTTTGTTTGTTTGTTTGTTTGTTTGTTTGTTTGTTTGTTTGTTTGTTTGTTTGTTTGTTTGTTTGTTTGTTTGTTTGTTTGTTTGTTTGTTTGTTTGTTTGTTTGTTTGTTTGTTTGTTTGTTTGTTTGTTTGTTTGTTTGTTTGTTTGTTTGTTTGTTTGTTTGTTTGTTTGTTTGTTTGTTTGTTTGTTTGTTTGTTTGTTTGTTTGTTTGTTTGTTTGTTTGTTTGTTTGTTTGTTTGTTTGTTTGTTTGTTTGTTTGTTCGTTTGTCTGTTCGTTTGTCTATTCGTTTGTCTGTTCGTTCGTTTGTCTATTCGTTTGCCTGTTCGTTTGTTTGTTTGTCTGTTCGTTTGTTCGCGCGGAATCAAATGGGTCTGGTTCTCTAATAAGTCCAATTTTCTTTTTCCCTGTTTTTTTTTTCTCCTAGTGATTCGTATGTGATACGATTATGACAAATAATGCATTCTGAATGTGGATGGTGGTCAATCTATTCAGCGGTGTTCCCCGAAGGATATGCTCGTACCTTGCTCTGATTATAAAACAGCCACAGCTGGGGATATTTTAACTACATACGATGTTTTTGAAAAGCGCATAAATTCTGAAAAGCATTTTAGCCAGAGTAAAACAGTGACACTATAAATTGCGTTGTTCCAAAAGCAACTACTAATTTAGTCAGGAAGGAGTTGACGCAATATATCATAACTAGGAGTAGTGTTTCATCGGGATATCCAAACACTGAGATGTCTGTTGAAAACCGAGTCGCAGCCGAAGTTTTTTGTATAAACTTCGAGGTGTTTCGATATAGCATGGTATAGCGTCCCGAACAATTTAATTTATGTAATGCCTTCTTCCCACATCCACACCACCGACACCGGCGACACGGTATAATCCTGTTCTCCTCATGAATTATTAATGAGTGTGAGATGGACTCATTTTTTTGCGAACCCAAGTTGCGCAAGAAATTAAAAGTTGAAAAAAACCCAACAATTTTTATACATGCGCATTTTCAATGTTTTATAATAAAATAATGTTTTATAAAAAGGGGAGGGAGTGCGTCTGCAACGCGCATGATTTTCACAACCCCACTCCTAGTGTTTTTTTGTTTTCCGCGTCAATTCGTAACTTTGCAGCACTCGTTTTCCAGGCACTGGTCAAAAATGTAGTTATCAGATTGGATTCTGACAACTTGTTAGCTTATTTACGCACTTCAATAGATTTTCGTAAGTGTGTTGTTTATGATATCCTTGTATTGGATGTCAATGCATAAATTTACTTTTAATTGGTGACCAGTTTCAACTTTGATGTGTGTTTATGTCCGATAGAGTCAGATTGCATCACTGGAAAGTATTTACTGATAGTTGCTTTGGTGTGAATAAATTCAAGCATAAACGTGTCCCTATCATGCTGTTAGGATACGCACAATGATGCTTTCATCGTGCTTTCATTCTCGAGTTCCTCATCGTCTTTTGGCCCATTGGATTTAATTCATGCATTACTTGCTCTTCGCCAGTCCCAGACCCCCTGCCTGCTATAAGTTTGAGCAACCTCTATATGGCCTCACAAATTAGCCAAAAAACACTTGACAAGAAACCTAAAAGTATAAAACTTAATCCCCACACGGAGCTAACGTATCCATTTTAATTTTCCCATAATTTATTTGGGAAAATATAATTTATTTGACCTTAATTTTTGGCTATTTTTGATGACTAAATCAGCTTTGTTTGGTCTAAAATTTCGCGCCCACAATTCCCTTGATCCTTTGCGGTCTTTGCTGGGGGCTTTTGATTACATGTGGTAGACTGTGTCGGTTGTCGAACTATTCAGTAGTTGTAAACCTTTTATCCTTTCAATTTGGTCCGTTTTTTTCGTATTTTCTCGTCAACATGAGCAACTTGGATTCATCCGCTGTGAAAAAGCTCAAAGTCCCTGAACTGCGGTCCGAGCTGACCAAGCGAGGTCTCGATGCCAAAGGCCTGAAGCAAGTTTTGGTCGATCGGTTGACGGCCGCACTGAACGACGATCCTGTTGAAATGGCTACAGAGGAGAAAGAAATCGACGAAGAACCAGCTGCAGCTGATCCAGATAAGAAGGAGGACATAACTGAAAACGGGAAAGAAGAATCGAGTACTTCGATTGCCGAGGTGACGTCGGAACCACCATCTGAACTCATGGTGGAAGACGCTTCGTCAACCGACCCAGTTGAAAAGGAAGACAAGAAAACTGTAGCTCAGGAAACCACAGACGAGAAAACTGAAGAACAAGAGACGGAACAAGCTATGGAAAGTGATGATAAAGAAGATGAAAAGCCTACTGAGGATAAAACAGGCGAAGAAACGAAAGCAAAGGAAGACGATGTGAATGCCACGGAAGACGTCGAAGGTTAGTATTTTGTGTGTTTAGACTGTTTACTGGTTTACTTTATAATCTTACTGTAATTATTTATAAAAGTTAGTGTTTAATACTTTACATGAATTCACTAATAAGTCAGGAAAACGGTAGATGGTTTTCCAGCAAAGGAAATTGTGATTTACGTTGATGGCTTCACGTGGCAACAAGAAGTACAGTTTGAGCTGAGTCGCTGCACATGTATTTTCTAGTATGGCTTGCATTTGGTGGCTCTCGCAATACTCAATTCTCTTTCTGGCTTTCTTTATTGTTCAATATTTGAGCAGCTAAGTGGTATAAAGTAACTATAGATCAGTTTTAAAAATTCTGGCCTAAATATATTTGGGTAACATTGCAACAAAGCTTCCCAGCCTAGAAAATCGTTTCAATGCAAAGCCACGCTGAAAATTAAAGTTTGTATTGCACAACGGTATATCTGTTTTGCGATTTATCATAAGAATTTCCTGCAGTCATGCAATTTTTCTGAGAAATTGTAGTGGCTGCGCAAGTTTCAAAAAAATTGCCCTCTGATTTTGAATTTTAATGCAGATTCAGTGAAAAATGCATGAAAAGCCGATTCTAATGACTATTAGATTTGTAGTGACCCTGCAATTTTCCCAAGATGCTTGTGCATAAAATGGTAGTTGAAATTTGATTCCTGTTGTGCATTTTATCAATAAATAGAACAATCAATAAATAAATAAATAAATAGAAATTGATTGTCTGGTTGGTATTGATTGGTGTCTGTCAATTGATGACTATCAATTGGTTGTCGATTTTTGAGACCGATTGGTTGTCGATTTTTGCACTGGTTTGGTCTTGTTAAAAGCTCTTGGCTTTATTTACGATCTTCCAGTAGTATTTTTTAGATGTGAACACTCAGTTCTGTCAACTTTCCTTTCCAAGTTAAAAAGCTGTTGTAAAATATACAAACTTGTCATGGTAAATGATCGTAAAGATCCACTTGTCTAAAGTTAACAAATCTTACTCATGGTTTTGGATTGTTCAGTCATTGCATTACCTCTCAAACATAATGCTCAGATAATGCTCAAAAGAGAAGCAAAACAAGACTAAAATGTGGTAACACGACAATTGAGCAACACTTCCGGTTTCTTGTTTTCATATGTGGTAGCATTCACGTTTGTTACTACAAAAAAATGGCAACGAAAGAAACATATTTTGGCAGTTTTACGTTGAGTTGGTCACTCATAACAGGTACATGTCTAAATGTTTTCAACTTGCCTACCGAGTGACTGAATCATCCCTGGCTGTTATTGGGACTCTAAGAGTGGGCTAGTACTGCTGCAGTTTGAGTGAATTCTGCACTTTCTTTTTTAGATAAACATGAAACACATGACAGAAAAAATGAGGCACAAAGGTAATGATTATTGCAGTTTTTTTAGCTTAACTGAGAATATTTAGCTGAAATTTTTGTATGCTCGGCAGCCAGGTGCCGAGCGTACAAAAAATCTGAAATTTTTGTACGCTCGGCAGCCAGGTGCCGAGCGTACAAAAAATCTGAAATTTTTTAAACTTTTTTTTTGTTAGTGAACCAGTGCCAGTTGTTGAGGAAGAAAAAGATGAAACTGAGGATTCTTCAGTTGTGTTTAGCAGATGTAAGTTTTCCTCAGTTGCCTTCTTTCTAAGTCTTAACCCGTCCCTGCTTGAGCTTGGCCAAAAGTAGCCCCTTTACTGTTTTACTCGGTCTAATGCAGTGCTTCTCAACCTTTTTTCTCAGATTCCCCACCTAGACAGTATTCCTTCATCACTCCCCCCCCCCAACTCCCCCCCCCCCCCTCTCCCTTAACCTTCAATCAGGCCTTCAATAGAGCATAGTGTAACACTATACAATTTACTGAATTTTGAGACAATATTATACAATTGTACAGTTCACTAGTGTCAGATAACACATCTTTTTTTTTTCCGGATCTTGGCTTATTTGAATTATATTTAATTAAATCATTAACAATTATTAATTTTCACATGCCTCGGTTTCCTTTGTTCATTTGAGGGTATATATCCAATAGCCCTGGTAAAACAATAGATTAATATTCCCCTCTAATATTCCCATCAATATTTCTTTTCTATTGTGACTCCTGTCAACCTCATCCATGTGACTCGGAATATGTGTTTATAAATCACATATCCCCTCGTGGCCTCAAAATAACCTATACATCTATTGATTCTATTCTTTTTTAACCCCCTTATAAAAATCATTTGCCTCTTTTAATGTCCTTGTTAATATTCAACTTTAATATACAAATACATGTAGCTGGGTTTCCAAAGTTTGATAATCAGGGATTTCACCATTATTGAGCCATTCACCCCCAATTCCCCTCCTCTTTAAAATTCACCCCCAATTCACCCTATTCACCATATGCAACCTCGTCCCCAGGGCATTTTGCCTCCATGTTGGGAGGTCGGCGAAAATGGCCCTAGCATCGGCTGGTCACGTGACACCCAGAATTTTGGGGTGTTTTGGCAAGAAAATTTATGCGGTCTTTGTGTTTCGTTTTTGTATAATACGTATACTGTACATGAATAATAAATAAGAAATATTTAACGCTCTGCCAAATCACTCGTGAACCTTTATCATAAATGCAACTGGCTAGCATTATTCATCATGATACTCCCCACGATTATCCAGGATACATTTAAATGTCGGGAAGAAACATATATCTAATGTTGTTCTTGATTTAACCAAAGCTATCGTTACAATTCTTTGGATGAACTTCGCAGAGTGGATTTATTGCAATTCATATTTTGATGAATAAATTACACTGTATCTGAATTAATCAAGTTTTTAAACCGGCCAATCCGATTATAGAATCGACCAGCCGATGCCAGGGCCATTTTCGCCGACTCCCAACGTGGAGGCAAAATGCCCTGGGGACGAGGTTAATGCCAGACAATTTTACTTGGCTGGCAAGCGGAGAACCCTCAGACATTATGCTAGGCAGTAATGAGTTAAAACTTTTATTCAATGTATTTCTTTTATTTTTTAGATATTTCTGACTTGTATTTCAAGATATCTCCAGATGGATTAACTGGACAAGTTATTGATGCTGAAGGATTTTCTTACATTTGGGGTGGTGCAAAGACAACTTGGGGTGTCAATAAAGGAAAAATTTGTTATGAATGCAAGGTTAGGTTCCTAGTATTTTGCTTGAAATTTAAAATACTATCAGGGTCCGAACTAGCACTCAAAAACAGCTTCGCAATTTTAGAATACTAGAATATTATATAGAATATTAAGAATATTAGAATACACATATTGAGAATATTGAATACACATATTAAGAATTTTGGAATACATTCTTACACTAAGAATATTAGAATACACATATTAAGAATATTAGAATACACATTCTTACACTAAGAATATTATAATACACATATTAAGAATATTAGAATACACATTCTTACACTAAGAATATTAGAATACACATATTAAGAATATTATAATAAACATATTAAGAATATTATAATACACATAATATGAATATTAGAATACACATATTACGAATATTAGAATACACATATTAAGAATATTAGAAACACATATTAAGAAAATTAGAATACACATATTAAGAATATTAGAATACACATATTAAGAATATTAGAATACACATCCTTACACTAAGAATATTAGAATACACATATTACATTAGAATACACATATTAAGAATATTAGAATACACATATTAAGAATATTAGAATATATATAATACACATATTAAGAATATTAGAATACATATATTAAGAAAATTAGAATACGCATATTAAGAAAATTAGAATATACATATTAAGAATATCAGAATACACATTCTTACACTAAGAATACTAGAGTACACATTTTAGGATCACCCCCTGAGAGTATGATTTTTTAGAACGTCAGAAAAGCAAATGTGCATGCAGTGATTTTGCACTGGATAAAGAAAGAAAATGAAAGGTCAACACTGTATCATAAATTTTGTGTTTAATATCCAAATGTAATGTTCAATAGTTTTAAGCTATTATGCTATTTACATGAGAAATTTAGCTAAATAGTATGGTGTGTTGAACTGAGTAAGCATAACGTTCCTGTCGATCTCTGGCATCTTCTTTAAACCTCTTCCATATAGTAATTTATTCACAATTCGGGATTTACAGACGCTCGCTGCATCAGCGTCAAATTGCGTGTTCTATAATTTATTCCAATTTTTTGCAATTCGGCAATACTCGTCGCTAACCACTCAAGAATTCGTATAAAGTGAAAACACTGACCATTAATAAGGCATTCGAAGCCTCGGAGAAAGGTATAAATAAAGCAAAAAGACACCAGCAAACAGAGGTGACTAAAATAATAAAGTATTGTATATCACTGTGATGTTTGATTCGATTTAAAACTTCGTTCAGTTCCCACATCTTTTCTAACTGTTTTTTCATTTTCAAACAGCAATATGCTCGCTGTAAAGCCCGTGAAAATTTTAACGAACTCACTTTAATCCTTGCTTAATGCATTCTAGTGGTGGGACAAAGGTCTGTTGGCTTTATAATTTGCTGGCGTGTAAACAACAAAACATTTAAAACGGAAACCGTTGCAATTAACGAATTGAATGTCGTGTAGTAGACTTGATTTAAAAAGATGACCAATCACAGTGAACTACTTTAGTAGCACGTCACAGAACACGAAAAGCGGTGCTGGTTCATAGTCTGTGTTTTTCCAAAATATGTACTGTTAGTATAGTTAGTTATTAATGATGTTGATATTAATAGACATGCGGTAGAGACGGTGACACGGATCACATTTCAGAGTATGAAGTGAACAGAGACCAAATGAACATTGATTGTAAAACAGTAAAGGCTGTAAAGTGCAAAGATAGAAATTAAGCATTATAGAAAACCAACAGTAGTAGACACAGGCTATGACGTAGGCTAGATTTACACTTGTCTCCAAGTGTCTGAATATCCAGCAATTGATTGCATTCTTGTCGAAAACTCCTCGCAGACAGAAGATCTTAATTTCTCAACCATTCTACCATCTCCATTAAAACATTTTATGAAAGTAATGTTCAAATCACATTAATCTCACTTTTCCACAGTCTTTTGTTTAGCCATATGATCAGATACACCCAAGACGCAAGCTATACAGCTTTAAACAGCCAGCCAAATGACAAATCACGTTTGAAGTGTGATCTTTTTTAAGCCTGAGGATTTTGTGACGTGCATGTAACGGTGATTTTTCGCGAAATATAAAAATACAAGACAGCATTGCTAAATGAGCATTGCAACATTCAGAAAAATTGCTTCACAGATTTTTGCAATTTTCAAAATCACTTGCGATTTGCGAAGCTCTAATTTGGACTGACTATTTTTTTATGGAAGAATATAGTATCAAAAGTTGCCCCATCCAAATATATTTCAGAATATTTTGAAAATATGTTTTCCATACTTCTTTAGAGTGGGGGCAGTTTACCCCTGGTTCCAGGTTTTGACTGACCACAAAAAAATTAGTGAATGATACAAATGAGTGCTGAATATGACAGTACATGTATCGTTCTAAAATATATACATTTTAAAGGGCTGTTTACATGGGAGGCGGGACGGGACGTTTGCCGGGATCTCGCCATGCATATATATCTCTCTTATTTTTCCCGTTCCGTTTGTATGGAAAGATGTTTGCCAGGACATTTTACACTGATCCCGTCCCGGCAAAGCGGGATCCCGGTTTTCTCAACCGGGATCCCGGCAAATCCAAGACAATTTTTCTCATGTAAACACTCCGTCCCGCTTTGCTGTGACGATATTATGCTGACTTTGCAAGATTTGTCATGTGATGCAAAAACAAAAATGGCTTCCACAGAGAAGAGGAGTGCCTAGTAGTTTGCCTAGTCCGTCTACTCCGAACGTTTTGTCAAGAAATAATCCACTGTAAATATATTAGCAGAAAGATAATTCACCATGCTACAACATACGTACAGTTTATCCGACCAAATAGCTTAGTCTCCCTAAAAAAAGAGAAATACCGAACATGTCCAAATCATGATAGCGGCCGCTATTTTGAAACTTTTTTCCGTGTGTATTATAATGTCTTCTCCGAATGTTTTCTCAAGAAATAAACCACTGTAGAAGCTATCAAATATACTGGAAGAAAGATAATTCATCTGGCTACAACATACGTAGAGTTTATCCGACCAAATAGCTTAGTTTTCTTTAAAAAAAAGCGAAATACCAAACATGCCCAACACGAACTAGAGATGCTTGTTGAACGTCCCGGGTATTCCAGGGTGAAATCGTTCCTGTAGAAACATTCTCATGTAAACGTGATGAAAAACGTCCCGTCCCGGCAAACGTCCTGTCCTGCCTTCCATGTGCAATTCCAAAGAAAGAGCTGTGCAAAGTATACTGGATGTTCTTACTATAGAATCTCAAAAGTAGTGGTCTGAAAAATCAGGGGAAAAGGATTTGTAAATACAAAAGTGCAACTGTGCAAACGAACCACCCATCAACCTAGCCTAGTTTCTAGGTGATCCGTTTCAGAAGTGATTACTATTTCCATCTGCATAAAATAATACAAGTCTACTCACCTCGGATCGATGAAGGTTCACTGTCCTACCTTCTTATCACTAGCTTTCCTTCTGCAACCGCCAAAAGTTGAAAATTAATCACTTAAATTTTCATTTCGAGCTCCAATTGGAATATATTCCATAATTTCCTTCTTTCGATCGCCAAGTAAAATCTTCGCAGATATCCTTATGCTTTTTATATAATATACTGTCGCTACGGTAGATCCCAGGAACACTCAAAGGGCCAGAACGATTCTGGGCAGGACCTTTTTACGAATGTTGCTAGGCCTTCTCGTTTCCCGCCTCTCCCCAGTCTTCCCAAGAACCCAAACCGACTACGCAGCCACGCTCATGGCGGAAACCATCAACCCATGAAAATTTTTTTTTTTGTTCACCATGCTTTTGGAGTAGTGCTAGCTGGTGTTATTGGGCTTTGAGGGCCCCCAGGCCCTGGAAGGGTCAATCTGCAGCTGGAAAGAACACAAGAAAAACATGCAAAATAGAAACATAAATATAATTTAAAGATAAATAAGTGCCCAGCAAATGACTTTGAAGCATGACATGTATTGCCACATTAATGTATTATACTTGAAAGCGTAGACTGGAACTTTTCAAAGTAATGATCTTCAGTAAGCAAAATGTAACTCTTTGATCAGACTTTACACTTTATACATTCTACTTGTCCAAGGAATCAGAACTAAAAGAATTTTGCAGAGAATATAAGGATGGAACAAAGAATTCAATTTGGTATGCTTCAATTTAGCATATACATTCTCAAACTCATTAATAATTCATGAACCAAAAACAAAAGAAATTAATGTTTAATCAGTGCTTTGAAATAGGAGGAGAAGTACTAGTACTTTGAAATAATGCAAAATACGTTTTCAAAGTCTTGGTACTTTGAAATAAGGCAAATTATATTACATTTCAGAGGTATCTTCGGAGTTTTGAGTTTGAGAAGTCAGTTCAAATACTCGACGTCGGACTTTACCGGGATTACAAAGCCTTCGTGCATTAAAAAGCACTCCGACTTTGAAATCCCAGTAAAGTCCTCCATCTCGTATTTGAACTATTAAGTAAATGTGAACTTACTTCCCCAAAGTATTTGTTTGCTTTTGCATATCAGTGGAGAGATGTGTCCCTTCCACAGGCAACTCTGTGTCTTACAGTAGGTATATTATTTTTCAGAACTTCCATAAAGTGTTGTGTGAATAGTGATGTTTTGACTAGAGTGCTGGAAAATATGGGGGTATTAATAGTGGTTGGGGTTGATGACAGAATGCAATTATCAAAATTTTTTATATTGTGATTCAAAAACTCATTAATAATTCATGAGGAAAATTCAAAAGAAATTAAAGTTTAATCAGTGTCTTTATATGTGATAAATATACCTCCTGATTTACATATTAAATTTTAGCTTTGATTTTCTCGGCTTAGACAAGGTTATTTTTCAAACTTACTACGCCAATGAACCTACCAAGTGATTCGTTTTTGAAGCTGTTCAGTAAACTCGCAGTTCGTGTTTTATCAGCAAAAACAATGGGAGAACAAAAGAAAAATATTTTAACTGTTAAATGTTAAGCATAATTAATTTGGCGATTAAGTTATGTCGTGCAGTTTTGTTTCAAAAGGTAGATCAGCTAATGGGCAGTACCTATATGAGAAAGTAGTAACTTTTGAATGTAATGACTGAGTCATCATAGAGTAATGATCTCTCCAAAAGTACTGTAGTTATAAGTCAGGTAACGAAATCTGAAAATAATTTGCAATTCAGAAACATTGATGCGGGGGAAATAAAGAGGAAAACTAAGGATGCTTTGAAAACCATTTTCACCAGCGTTACGACTTCTAAGCTTTGAAAATGTTTTCTAGGTGGTAAAGAATGTTGAGAATGACTTACCAGACAGTGAAGAGCCAAAACATGGCGTGCGAGTTGGCTGGTCTGCAGAAGAAGCTTCTCTTCAGTTGGGTAAGTATGGTTTAGCATTCAGCATAATGCTGAGACCCTGGGTTTTGTATTGCAAAACAAGACAAAGCATAACAGGAGATATCAGTCGACATTACAAAACGCAAGGAATCGTTGAATTCAAGAAAGATGAAAACTTGTCATGACATGACACGAGCTGATGAAAGTTGGATATTACTCTTGAATAAATTTTGTAGGTGAAGACAGTATATCATATGGATATGATAATTCTGGCAAATCATGTACTGCTTCAAATTTCTCTGATTATGGAGTGACTTTTACTGAAGGAGATGTTATTGGATGTTATTTGGTGAGTTCATGGCCATTTCTATTGTTCTGAAGAACATTTAAACCTTGGACACAAAATGAAACAAAAAAATTGTTCACCAAGCATGTCATAGAACTCCGCATAGGTAACTTAAGAAGTAGGACATTGCACACAAGACTTATTTTTTTGGGATTATACCTTGTATTGTTAATTGCTTATCTTGTATGTATGTATGTATGTTTGTTTGTTTGTTTGTTTGTTTGTTTGTTTGTTTGTTTGTTTGTTTGTTTGTTTGTTTGTTTGTTTGTTTGTTTGTTTGTTGGCTGTGTTGCTGTTGAAGTATTGAAATATACAAAAAAATGTTTTGTTTTTATTTGTGCATTATATTTCCTTGTTTTGTACAAAGCACAAAAATGTTGAGCATTGTAAGTTTGACCAACAAATATCTTTTAAGTATAAGTATTCCTAATTAACCAAAACAAAAAACCAACAATGAACATAGGTTTTAATATTACGTACATCAGAGTAAATTGAGGGTTAGGCATCTTAAATTGCCAAAAGTGCAGTTACCACTGTTGTCTATTGGTTGTAGTACACGCAATTTAACCCAAAACTGTTTATAAATTGTCAGAAGGGTTTATAGTTTCAATATTTTCGGTAGTACTCAGACCTTACTATATTTCGATTTGTATCACACTGCCCACGCAGTACAGTACTTTTACTTTTTATTTCACTAGTTATATATTATTGTATATTAAGCTTGGGCGGTTTTGATTGAAATAAGAACCGCCAAACCGTCCGAATCTAAACCGTAAAACCGGTTTTTCAAAATTTCAGAAACGAACGCAATCTCAGTATTGAACTAATTGAAGGAACGCAATTTCAAATTTTTAATAGCGCTGGACGTCATAATTTGGCTGTATAATTATAAATGACTGCATAAATCACGGCAAAATATTGAACAAAAAATGAACGTTCAGCCAAAACGTTTGCTAACTTTAATTTTATTTTGCTTTTCTCATCTTTAATAGTAACAATTTTAAGAACTAAACAAAGTTATACATTGTAACATTGTGATAAATAATGATAACGGTTTTCCGGTTTTTCTAAAAGCGAAACCGAAAAAAACCGGTTTAATAATAAAACCGAAAAAACCCAACCCGTTAACCGCCCAAATTCCAAAGGTAATTCCTTTTAAAAAAAATAGCGTCTGCCCACTCTGTTAAGCACTGTAATAATTATAATACTGCAATTTTAGTCTTGCTTACTGTTCAACAGTTAAAACAGGTTAATAACAAGGATTCAAATATATTAGGTCTAAAACAAAGATTGAGTAAAAGATGATATAAAAGACAAGACATATGCAGTTCCCATTCTATTATTTTATTTTATTTAATGTAAACAAGTTCCCAACATATTGTGACTTTGTAGGTCATCTCAGTTCTGAGTTGTATTTCAGTCCATAAAATTTCAAAATGCTGTTTATAAACCATTCTGGATAAAAGATGTGTTTTTAAGCCCATTTCGTCCTGAGCGGGTGCAAAACAGCTCTTGTGTAATTTTATTGTCAAATACCAGATGATTTTAGTCTTAAAACAGATGTAGCGTATAGGCATCAATGTGTTAACAAGTCCTTAATGGCCATTACTGCGAGAGCTTGCTAAAAATAGCTGTTAAGAGACAATGTTACTTTGTTTTATGCCAGATGAATTTAGTCTAAAACAGAAACGCTTTAGCTACTGTAGCTTAGGCATTATACTTGCTCCAAGTCCGCCTCTTAGCGCTAGTTGCGGCATCAATGGGTTAAATGTGGTAATGCAGATGTAGTTAGCCAGCGGGCAGATGTAGTTAGCCAGCGGTCTTCTCCTTCATAGTTCTTGGGGAGTCCCAAGTTCTTGAGAAGTCGAAGGGCTCGCACGAGTGTCACCCACGCTTGCAGGCACGTCGCTACAGCATTGGCACATTGCTGCTCGTTGGTCGCTGTTGCTTGCTAGTTGCTAGCATTGCTTAAAAGTTTTTGCTATACAACTTTGCAGCTGTGGATTGCTTGCTTGTTACATTGCAACTGTCAGACGATGCCAAGACAAACGCGCAACAGCCGAGATAGTAGTGCTCCATTGCCAAACACTGCCAGTTCCAGTGGTGTGTCATGGTGACCTCTTACTGCTTCCAATCTTATCCAGAACCCTGGATTGCTCAATTGCTTGCTCATTGCTTAGCTCGATTGCTATGGCTAGCTTGCTTACTAGCCTTTGCCCAAGATTGCTCAATTGTTTGCCCATTGCTTAGCTCGATTACTATGGCTAGCTTGCTTAATAGCGTTCGCTCCCTACGGCACCTACCCCCAATGTCAACGAATTCTAGCAGTTGACAGGTACTTTACCCATTCCTGCGTGAGCTTGCAAGAAATAGCTGTTATTATTTTATTGACGTCGTGAGACAACGTTACTTTGTTTTATACCAGATGATTTTAGTCCTGAAAGATAGAACCCTCAGCCATTGTAGCTTAGACATCGAGTACTTTAACCCATTCCTGCTTGACCTTTGCTAAAAATAGCTGTTTTATTATTTTATAAAAATAATTCGCCAATAGACGTTTTTGGAGGATTGGTGCCAAGCCGCAGGGGGCTGGGGGATGCCACCCCATGATCAGAGGTAACCATGGCAACACAGCCCACCTCCAGGCACCAGTCACACTGTCAAGCAGTGGAAATATATACTTACCTTGCATTCTATCAGGAGTGGGTGGGTGGGTCAACACAATGCAAAGCAAGAATCCCCACGTATTAACTCAATGAACAGCGCGCGCAAAACCAGTCAAGCTCAGACCACGCTGACAAGACTGATGAGCGCTGAGATAATCACCACATATTTTATGAGTGACCGCTGACCAAGTATCTATTACATAGATAGCGCGCGCAGACCAGTCAAGCTCAGATCACGCTGACAAGACTTTGATGAGTGCTGAGATAATACCACGTATTATAAGCGCGCGCAAACCAGTCAAGCTCAGACCACGCTGACAAGACTTTGTGAGCGCGGAGATAATCCCCATATATTATAGTGAGTGTCTGCTGACTAGCATTGTCTCCTTTTTTTACCTTGCCTAAATTACATTTAGCCACATTTGACACCCTGAGACGATTATGCCAGATGATTTTACTTGTCAAAGCAGCCAAGGGCCAATAAGTTCGTAAGTTATTTCTGCCTGAGCGAAGATTTTTCTCGTCAAAGGGAGAACCTTGGCCCATCCTAGGCATCACTGGACTAACAAGTTCTTAGCCAAGAATGGTCCTTTTCTTTTTTTACTCCATCTTGACATGAGAAGGTCGGCATTTGTCTATACTGTACTAAGGTTTCTGGTTGGTTCAGGTCACCTCTAACCCAAACAAAACCCCTAACTATTAAATGAAAATGGGAATGAATTTGTAATTGACAATGTGCCATTTAAATGTATGTACCATTCATTTTAGGTAGGTGTTTACCAACCCCAGACCAACACCCAGATGTTAGGCCAACTACTACAGTAATAGCAATATCAGATATCTATCCACCTTACACTTGGGTACCTATAGTCGTGTGAAGTCTAATAAGTGAAGCTAAAACACAACTAAAGTCTTACATGTACTTAAGGTCTGAATATTTCTTGAAATCTAATTAGAGCTCAATCAAATGTCATGACAAATTAGACCAGTCAAGTTAATATTGAAATCTATAGTGAAAACTCAGTCAAATATTATGACAGATTAAACCAGTCTAATTTGACGTTAGCCAACAGCTTGTTGTTATATTGCTCTGATGAAGGCTCGATTCAACAGGCCGAAAGCTTAGCAAATAAATATTAAACGCGGTGTTTCCACAAAACTTATGTTGAATTGGCCAGTCTAGTTGATATTTTATAGTGCAAAAGTGATGGCCAAATGTCATGAATTATTTCATACACGCATGCTTAAGGGTGTGTATATGTATATATATATATATATATATATATATATATATATAAAATTCAAGTGTAACATTTTTGATTTTGTTTGGAATCATAACTTCAGCAGTACCACAGCAACCAAACATACAATTTATACGTGTGTGTGTCTGATAACCAAATTCTGAGTAACTTGTGTGTTTTTGACAGGATTTTGAAAGTGAGGAAAAGACTATTTCTTATACAAAGAATGGTGAAGATCTTGGTACTGCGTTTACTTTATCTGAAGAAGATTTGCAAGATAAAGTGTTTTTCCCACATGTTGTGCTTAAGAATACTGAATGCCAAATTAACACTGGTGCACAGGTGAGTTTGTTGTTCAGATGTGCAAGATAATAGTGATTGTTATATAGCTAGAGTTTCACTGGATGCAACGATGACTGTCATTGGTTGGTTTGTGGTCACATGACCTAAGCTAAATTTCAATGTCTACCGAGCGGGCAATAATTGAGAACTTATTGCCTGCTTGGTCAGTAAGTTTTCAATTGTTGCCCGGCGCTAGAACTTTGAACTCTTCACGGCATCCTATAAACAAAAGCTTGTTTGGTACGAAAAAAAGAATATTTATAGGTCTTCAAAGCATGTGTGAAGATTAACTGGAGAAATGTATTGCTGTTCTTTTGTTCTGAGACTCGTATTTGTTTGGTTGAAGTGAAATTTTAATACGGAACCAGGCGAAATGTTTTGGTAAGTCTTAGCGTTTGTCTTGTGTGTACTTTCCCTTGATAAACGTCGAAATTATTCAGCGAAATTCAAGCTATATAACAAAACACTTAATGTCTGATCCCCTCGGGAAACAGTTAGTTTTGTTTTCCCTCGAGTCTCGATGTTTCCCTCGACTTCGTTTCGGGAAATATCAAGACTCTCGGTAAAACAAAACTAACTTTCCCTCGGGAGCAGACATTAAGTGTATATTACTCTTGGTTCCCTCGTCCCCCAGCTTGAAGGGGTTATGTCATCTTATTTTTAGCAATTCTTAGGCCTGCGCTAAACGTCGCACAATAAACAAATTTAATTCAAATTAACTTCGTCGGTAATGCAACGTCGAATTACAGTCGAATATAATT
>OZ036003.1:7672829-7782829 GCA_964035015.1 Corallium rubrum
ATATTAAGGTGGTAATGCCAGGAGAGAACTGGGTTTATTAGAAGTAATATTGGGCATTTCACTCGATTACATAGCATGTTCTAAGGATTTTTGGTGAAGGAAAATTCGAATGTAGAATATATACATTTTAAGACCAAACCGGGACCAGTTGCGAAAAATGCAACTACACAGGCCTTCCGGCAAGAATTGAACCCACGACCTTGCGATTCTAGTGCAATGCTCTATATATTCTACACTCGAATTTTCCTTCACCCAAAATCCTGAGATTAGTTTCAGGCTAATGTTGGGGGTCAAGTTCTATTAATTTCCATTGCTTATTTTCTGTCGTCCAGTGCATACCGATGTCCTAGTCTGTCCTGGACAGTAACACTAGTCCAAAGTACGTGTCCAAACACTTCTGTTTTGGAATCGACGTATTTAAGAAATAAAAAAATGACTGCCCTTGTTTATATAGTAATGGGTATATTACAAGTAATATTTGGCATTTCACTCGATTAAACTGGATGTTCTAGGTAATTTTGGTGAAGGAAAATTTCGATTACCACATTATATACACAGAACTCGTGGCCAAGCTCTTGGCAACGGCTTCCATAGCTCTCCCTGCGATGCTAGTCCTGACCACTCACGGGTTCAATTCCGGTAGGCCTTGATGTCGATGTTGCGTTTTTCGCAACTGGTCCCGGTTTGAACTTATAATGTATATATTCTTCACTCGAAATTTTCCTTCCGTGTTAGAGTAGTTTGGTCATCTTCGCTCATTAAAGTACGTTGTTCTGATTGTTGCAGCTAACTATTCCTTGCCTCGAGTGGGCTCATTATTTTCCGAAGTAACGTACGTGGAGGAGGAGGCACAAGAAGCCGAGAAGATTGTCGTCGAGTACAAACGCAACGCGAAATCGTCTCAATCGAAGGGACAATCTTATAGACCTCGACGAGATGACCACAAAGGCTCCAGTCGATTTCACCCGTACAGGAAAGACGACCATCAGAATCGGTCCCATTATGGCGGTAGTCGAGATTTCCGTCAGTCCAGTGGTGGTAGAGGTGGTTCCATGAACTACGGTCGACAACACGGTGGTTCTTCGCATGATCGCAATTATAGTCGTGGAGGTGGTTACAGTAAGGGTTACCAACAGAATTATTCCAGAGGCGGTGGTGGTAGTCGAGGTAGCTTCCAGAAAGCACACCAGCAACAGCGGTATGGTGGTGGTGGTGGATATGGTGGAGGCCAGTATAACTTTGGTCAGCAACCCTACTTCCAGAATCCATACCAGCAAGCCCGAACGAGCTACGCTGGTTTCCAACAACAGCAAGCGCAGTACTATAGTCAACAACAGCAACAACAAAACTATTATCAACAAGCAGGGTACGGTCAATACGGGAGAAGATATTAACACGATTGCTGATAGTTTCGAGTTTGAAACTAACTCTTTCAGTCTGGTAAGATGAACGCATCGATGAACGACATTGGTGATTACTGTAAAATAAACTGCCCAAGACAATTATAACGTACTCTGTAGGGTTCGCTGTTAACCTAGATTTCTGCGCACCAAAGTTTTCTTTTAAGTGTGTTCTTACATTCATGTCGAAAATGATATTTTTGGACCTGTTCCGAGGCATGCAATGCTATTAAAGTAATTATAGATGAGCATATTTGAAAGCGCCGCGGGACGGAATGGTCATTCGTGGATTTTATCTTTTTCTTCTGTCAGTTGGAATTACATATTTGTGTATTTTATCCAATGGTTTTTTTAGACACAATTATTGTAATAAATTCTTCTCTATGACGTAAATGTTGTCGTTTCAAAATAAGTTGCGTTGTTGTATATCGTGTGTCAAAGTCCATTTTTCTAGCTTTCTGATTGGGCGAGCGGTCGTGATGTTTCCCGCGTAACCCATGGCAGCGAGTAACATTACATTTATTTTTCCCTAGGGAAAAAATCAGGTCTAGTTTGTCTTTGTTTTTTTC
Source organism: Corallium rubrum (assembly GCA_964035015.1). Lineage (NCBI taxonomy): Eukaryota > Metazoa > Cnidaria > Anthozoa > Scleralcyonacea > Coralliidae > Corallium > Corallium rubrum. Next base: position 7,674,799 of record OZ036003.1, read on the forward strand.
CAGTTTTCCTTAATTTAAAGCAATGTCTGAAGGTTTTGCTCAATATACTTGTTGTCATATAACACTTGATGTACAGCTATTTCAATAAACGTTGTCGGTAACATCGGCATCGGCGTCAAGCCTAACGCGACCAGACCGAAAGGGAGTGTGTATAGAAATGGAAATTCAATAGTTTATCATTCTCGTTCCCAGATCCCCTACTTTTCTTAGCGCGGCCGCACGAAAATTCTTAGCTCTGGAGACACACACTTGGGTCATAACGGGATTGGCTATAATAGCCCTTTCCTATTCAATGGAAGAAGATGGCTAATAACTTCCGAACTACCCATTGTTGAAACACATGGTGTAGGTATGTTGTTAGAAATTTTATAAGCTTTCGTTTCATGTATACTTCAAGTTTTTGCGTTCTGGGTAACTTTCTATAGATGTCCAAGATGTTTGCGCCATTGCTTGCCAAATAATAACGGGAAATGGACTTCTCACTGACAAGTGCTACAGAATTTCGGATTACATATTGTTTTTGAAATACTGAACTCACAACTTTGAGCTATATACCAAAAAGAAGATACTATAAATGTTACCAGTATTTGTGGCAGAAATTTAAAGTTTGTAGCTGAAAAAGAAGTGTTTTAAAAATAGGAAACCGTTTTCCATTTGGTCTGGCTTATGGTGATTTGTTTATAGCTCTGAGCCTTTGTTTTACGGCCGGCCAAACTTGTTTGTATCAGTGTAGTTTTGGTGTTTTAAATTATCCGTAACTTCCAAAATACTTTAGGTATGAACTTCTGAAACATTTTAAACCAAAGTTATAGATAGTACAAAACACTAAAACCGCACAACGGCTAAACAAACTTAAAAATTTATACGTCAAGGTAAGACCAAAATGACAACGTTTACCCATTGATTTCAACAATGTCTAGTTCTGAAGTTATTGCCCATCTTCTTCCATGCAAAAATATGCCGGGATCTGCCTCGAGTCCCGGATGTCCTAAAATCTAGGACATCCGGAATCGGTAATAATTCCATGTTCTAAATAACCCAGGTACTTCATGAAAGCCTGACCCCAATACACACCCTAAACTAAGGCCAAAATTTCGTGAAAATAGGACATGGATTTATAACCCCGGAATCCATGTCTTCAGAGCCCTAAGAATTTTCGTGCGGCCGCGCTAAGAAAAGTAGGGATCTGGGAACGAGAGAATAGTTTATTTGTATTAATAATTGTCAGTTGTTTGCTGTACAAGCTGTGTTAGTAATATTAATACTCGGGGGAAAAAAAGAAGAGAAGAGGGGTGGGGAGGGGAGCGGTTTCTACCCGTACTCCCTTTCGGTCTGGTCGCGTACGCTTTACGCCGATCTTACCGACAACGTATATTGAAATAGGTGTATAACAAAACACTTATTTACTGGTACCTCGGGAAAACTGTGTTTTGTGGTCCCTCGACTGCTCGTTGTCGCCCTCGGCTTCGCCTCGGGAAACAACGGCAGTCTCGGTGCCAGTGTTAATTATGGCGCGCCTATTTTTTCACGGTTTTTTCTCTTACTAAAATTTAATTATTATTTTTATTAGTTTAGTTATTATAATTATTGTAATCATAATTCTAGTTATTATTATTCATTATTATAAATATAATTATTAATTATTATCACTGTGAGCTTATTTGAGAGAGGGCGCTTATTCAAAAAAAATTATTTTGTCCTGCCTTGATACATTTATTCATTCATTTATTCCATTAAATAACGAAGGTCCTCGTTTTCCGGTACGTAGCGTTCCGTACGCAAAACGATGACAGCTGATTGGCTGCTGAGCAGTCGGGATCTTACGATATTGACCCTTGATCGATGTGTTTTTATCTCAGACCGGTAAGTTTAGGCGGGAAAATTTCTGAGTTGATTTAGTTCTTTTTAGTTTATTCCTAACATTCAGCAAAAAAATGTCCTGGAACATTAATAATGCTGGTTTTCTTTAAAGCTGTTCAACGGAAAACAGAATAAAGACGTCCGAACTGGTGGAACAAGAAGCGACACGGAATTGAAAGGTGCGACACGGAATTGAAAGGTAAGAAAGCAAACAGCGTTTATAGGAAATGAACTAAAATTCTTTATTAACTTCGTTCGCTCGGTCTATATGGGAAAGTATTTGCCTTCGGGGTTTTTTTTCTCGCAAAGACATTGCTCCTTCGCCGCTTTGTCTGAACACAAACCTAAGGAAAATAGAGTTTTCTGAAGGGTGTAAAATGTATCATTCCCAAAAATGTCATACACTTTGCTAAGAAATTCGGAAATCCCTGCAGATCCCAAGTCTTCAAATTCAAAGCAGAAAAATCCACTATTAAAGAGTCACTAAAAATCTTGGAAAAATTTTTAGAAGTCTTTAAAAATCTCGAGAGGTTCCTAAAAGCCTGGAAAATCCCTGAAAGCCGTCCCTGTCAGCCGTCCCTGTCAAATGTGCAATACGAATTGGAATTCCCAAAAACCTGGTGTTTACTGACCGAGCAAGCGAACAATAAGAGGTGGCGATTTAGAAGGCGTATATTGTTTATTTCTATGCAGCCCACGCAGAAATATCTCACAGTATATACAAGGCCAAATAACTATAAAACACATGCGTACATTATTGATTAATAATGAGTGGCTGAGTGCCTTGTCCCCCCCCCCCCCTCTCAAAAACCTCAGGTGTAGATCGTTCCAAGAAACTGGAAAAATTATTGAGATGTTTAGTAGACGTTCAGTTACCCAGTTCAAAAAATCAAGGTTAGAAAACAAACAAAGACATGAAAGAAGTGCGCATCACCCCGTCGAATTTGCAGAGACATGCATTTATAAGCCTTTTTAAATATGTAAAAAAAATACTTGCGTTTTGATCTATGCAGTTTCAATAAAAATGTTAAAAAAAAGATCGACGCGCAGTGAAAAATATGAAGTACGCGCGCTGGCAAGATGCAAGATTTTTTTTCCCTAATCGCATACTAAGTGTTCTGATTTGTTCTTCCTACATTTGGAGAATAAAAGTTTGCTTGAATATTGGTACAAGTTGTAATAAATTTGCCCCTATTCACTCCTAAATAACACGCTGCCAAACGTTTACGCATGCGTGAATTCGCTGAGTAAACATTGCAAGAGAAGTGGGAACTAGACAACAACCAGACAGTGAAGACTAAGTAAGACGACTATTCATTTGTGTTTTAAAACAAGGGTAAAGAAAATTACGAAGGGGTAAATTCAGAATATGTTACAATATTGACAAGGAAGCCATGCACAAATTACCTACCTTATCTTTTTGGTAGTATGCTTATAATTTTAACTTTTGTGTCGGACTCTCGGACCAGTCCAAATATTTCAGTGTTTTCCCGCTCTTTTTCCGAGGACGAGCTGGACGTCGCACATGCGCAAAACGTTTGGCAGCGGTGTTCTGAAATATAACCATTTGTTAATTTCTAAATCGGAACGCGCTCGGGTTTCCTTCGGCCCCATAACCCGCGCCTGCGATACGCTAATGATATATACCGCATTATTCAAAATGGTTGAATAAACACAAGTCAGTCTCCTCCTTGAGCAGACGTCGTGAGGCGCTTCCGTGAGGGAATGGAGTGACGGAAGCGCCTCACAAGGTCTGCTCAAGGAGGCTAAGGTCAGTCTGTCTGGCGTGCTCCCTTGGGTGAAAGCGTTCACATGGAGTAGGTAATGAAATAAACTCGCGGGGGATAGGAATACCCCTACCCTCGCGGAGATAACTCGCCATGAATCTGATACTGATGTTTTCCTATGCCGTGTCTTGTCCTTTTCAGTCCTAAGTTTGCAACCTGCAATCGTGCGGTCACATAGTTGGTTTGCCAAACTTGGATTACATAAGCCGTAGTCGAGTGCTGTGGAAGCTCGGTAGAGAACTCCAGGGGAGAGGACACAAGTGCACTCAAATCTTACCTAACTGTTCCTAGGCTGTGCACATGCAGGCTAAACTGTTCCAGGCAAACCTACAATGATATCGACATAAAAATATTCAACACGTCGGTGACTATTGAAGATATTGAACATTGTACTTTAAACTTAGTGAAAATAGGTGAACTTGCGAGCATTTCTGGGGCTTTTAAAGTAGCAAATTATCTGGATGAGGTTCTCATGACGACCGAAAAATTCTGTGAAGATCTTTTCAAGGATAAATCTTTGATAGCGGAATCTGTTGACTTGATTGGATTGAGTATGCATTACAACATGATGGTGCACCTCACTTAACCAATGAACGGCATTTGACTTACCAGAATACCAGTTGTATATGCTTGATGTGTTTGTTTTTCTCTTTGTTTTAGTTTTTGTTATTATTTTTATGTTTGTACTTCTTTGCTACTCAGGGGCGCCGGAGCCACGGGGGCAGTTGCCCCCCCTGCCCTCACGGTGCGGGGGCAGCAGGGGGGCAACAATTGCCCTTTTCCGTACGAGGAATGTTTTCTACAGGAAGTACCATTCGTATTATTGTATTAGATTACTGTTGTATTAACATGGAAAATGTCTTACAAGCTAGTTTATTGCTTCAGACCGCGGGGAGGCAGCAAACTAATTTTGCCTGGGTTACTTCTGTCTTAATTCTGCTCATGCAGGCCTTTTTAACTTGGTGGGTGTTTTGTGATTTCGTTAAGGATGTCATATTTTACCTTGGCTGACATTTGATTAACATCATTAACCGGTCAGTAGAAGGTTGCAGGTTCGAACCCTGTCTGGGGCTCAAATCTTTTTTTGAGTAATTGAGCTTGACGAACGTCCACCGAACGTCTGTTACATGCATGCATGTTATGTATAATACAACTTATGATGTCATGTTTTCTTAAATGTAAATAGGAATGTAGCATCCAATATGTACAATTCAGTCGTTGAATTTACTTTTTCAATACATTGCAATTTATTATATAATGGCTTTTGGTTATTTTATGCTATACAGCAAAATTCGCGAATATTAATTACCACATGCAAAAATTAATGCTGAGAAAAAGTGCCCTTTTTATATGGCTGCCCCACCGCCTTAACTAGCTTCCGGCGCCCCTGTTGCTACTGGATCTGTCGAAAGAAAACAGGTTTAGCCAAAGAAAAGCAGACTTCATATTTGATGTTAGGGAATATATATATAAGAACTTTAAAATTATATGCCCAAAATACTGTCTTTTCCAAGCGTGCTTCTGTTAGTTGTTGTATTTTTTAGTTGTTTTGTATTAGATTCTTAGTATTGCATAATTATTCTAATTTGTAATTCTTAATTGGGGTTGAGTGGATAGACCTTGTAGTATTGTCTATGACACCTGCCTTTGGTGAATTTGTAAATAAATAAATAAATAAATTTACTCTGGACAACCTGGTAATATAAATAAACCTTTTTTTATGTAAAATGACTTTCAGGCATTTATATGTATATCTAATTATTTTATACAATAACTTGGGTGATGTATTAAAGGACAGATGCATGGTCATACCAGAACTCGCTTCCAATTCATATCCACTGACTTGTTTATGTTTACTCTCTTTTACCGAAATCCCAGAACACTTTCAATAAACCTTTGCTTTTTTTTTCTTCTTTCATGTGAAGAGCACAGCAACAAGGCATTTTTTATTAAATTTAGGATACAAAAATTTGATGCAAATTAGGATGTAAGAAGTGATATGGGTGTAACTGTGCTGAGAGAAGATTTGAGAGAGCCAATTGAGATGGTTTGGCCACATGAAGAGAAGGAAAGAGGATGGGGTTTGTGCAATGGGCATCTGAGTACATGGAAACAGGAAGACGGAAACGAGGGAGGCCACAAAAGAGATGGATGGACTGCATTAGGGATGATGGAGAAGTGGTTGATCTGAAGATGGTTGATAACAGACAGTTGTGGAGAGTGGTAACGAGACACCCTGCCCCCCACCACCCCTGAGGGGGAAAATGGTTTGATGACCAAAATTTAATTTTGGATACAAAAAAGTTGAATATAGATAAGTTTTCTAGCTCACATTGAATATTATGTATTTGAATTGATTATAGACAAATCACCTCCTTTTTGAGGCAGTTTTGTATATTTGTGCCTAATAGTTAGATTTAGTAAATTTCGGTTTGCGAGCAGGCAGAGTTAATTGTCGCTTGGTAGTTAAATTAATTAATTCGAATTGTTGCTTGGTATTTAAATTAATAAGACGTCATGCGCCAACACTCGTTCCCAGACTCATGAGCATAAGCTTAATATACACAATATCGGATTGCGATCGAAGATAATGACACGGAGATACAAGAAGGGAATATTTATAAATGACAGTTCATAGCAACTGCTACGATTATACATCTATCGTTTGTAATGTAGCAAGGTTGATGTATGGTGCTGTATGAGTAAAAAAAAGTGATCATCTGTTGATGCAATGTTGAAGAGAGTTCTCTCAGGTAAGCGAAGGCGACGAAGGCCACCAATATCTAAACCTACACATTTCGAGCATCGCGTCCACGCTGGTTACGATACGAAGACGGGTAAATTTGTGGGTTTACCGCCACAATGGGAACAATTAATCTCAAACGAAGGCCGACCAAAGCCAATTGTTGATCCAGAGGCAATCACGGAGACGAGCCGAATCACCCAGTTCTTCGGCGAGGATTTCAAGGTTGAGGAGCAAAACAAACAACAGTCGGCGATAAATGTCTCGAGATCAAACTCGTTGCGAACTTCTTTCAGAGATCGCCAAGCCGACAAACTAAGTTCACCGAAAGAAAACGGAACAGGGAAAGAGGTGACGAACAGGACAGCAAGCCCGCAGCCAGCCCCACCTGTAGGGATTTTGAAGAAACCAAAAAAGCGAGGTAACACTTCTGGTTCTTCGATAAACCCCAATGGCACCAGTAACAAGGAAAGACAGAAGCCAACATCGCCTCTGACGAACAGACCTCTGTCCCCAAGATCGAAACCGCACGACCCGATGTCGACACAAGAAGGCAAGGCTTCTGAGCGACAAGTACACTCGCCGACTCCCAGAGGCGCCGAAAGCGTTCGAGAACCTGTCGAAGACGAAATATCAGGGCAAGACGACTTCTCCAAATCTAAGCTGATGTATGCGGATGAACCCGTTACACATGAACAGTTTCGGCAAGCTTTGCAAAATGTCGTGAAACAAGGAAATCCTCGAGAGTTGTTCGATCGATTTGTGAAAATTGGCGAGGGCTCGACTGGCGTTGTCTGTATAGCAACGGAGAAAAGAACGGGAAGACAAGTGGCCATCAAGAAGATGGATTTACGGAGGCAACAACGAAGGGAATTACTTTTTAACGAGGTAAAAATATATTGATTGAGTGTCCATTTACCGTGTATCTTTCTGTAACTTTTTAGGTATTGTGACCTTGATAATTGCTACATTCCTGAGGGGACCTTTCATAGCTAGCATCCCATGAAATTGACAAACTCCAATTTGGGCTCGCGGCGGTGTATTTTTATCTTGTTTCCCGTAAACTATCCGTTGTCAGGCAGTGTTCTGCCGGCAGAGTATGTTTTCCGCTACGAAATACAGTCAAATACAATTTAGACAAATAAGGTTCGTACAAATAGCGGGCCAATGCGTTGAATGTTTCAAGTGTTTTTTGAGATACACACTACATAATTTAAATATGCATGACTTTTGGGATGTCAAACTGAACCCCCAAAGAGTTTTGCGTGCTTTTTCGCTATGATCTCTGGTCCTTTAGAATGTTCAATAATTTTAATGAAAGCCTACCTTTTTAATTAGTAATTACTCTTATAATTGTATAATATTCACAATTCTTTACAAACTTCAAATTTAAACCTAACAACTATGCGGCATTTCTGAACATTCAAGACCAACAGTGTATAAATAACAGTTATTGTGGGGTTTTGTGCGATTTTTGGACAATTTTGTTTCTGTCAAAATTCCAAAAAATAGCGTGTATGGCTTCTTTAATTAGAATGTCGGGACATGAAACGGAATGGCTATCAACGGAAGCAATGAAATTTTGCGTGCTTGACTCGAAATTTTTCACTAAAAATCCCAGCGGGATACCCTTCATTGAAAGCTTGTTGACTTACTTAGAAAGGAAACAGAAAGACAAAGACGAAATCTATTGTCTGAGTTCCAAATCTAAAAAAGAATACATTATCAATAAAAATTGAAGCAAAGGTTTTGTTAGCATATTTTTACACCATGAAAAATCGCACGTTTTCTATTTTTTTGAGACTAATATAATTACTATGTTTCAGTGTATCGACAGGGGTCCATTAACTTTAAAGTTATTACATAAAGTTATTTGAATACTCAAAGATTGTTTAGAAGTTTTACTTTGAAATATTTATGCTCTAGTCATAATAATCAAAAAATTTCATGTTTATTAAATTTGTCTAACTGTCTTGAGGTTCTAAATAATTAATGGTAAGATACTTTCTAAAAAACATGTTGGGCTGTTACACGATGGGATTTTTCTTGCAACTTGCAACAAATTTACTCATGAAAAAAAAATTACAAGATGCAGGAAGGGTGTCACACACTCACACGTTCAGCAACTTGCGATTTTTGTTGCAAGTTGCAGCAAAAAGTAGAACCCATCCAACTTTTCTTGTGACTTGCAACACAGCAAAAATAACAAAATTGCAAGTTGCTACGGGGTGTTACACGGTGCGATTGTTTATGCAACTTGCAACATTCAGTGATTTGTTGCAATTTACAAGAAAGATCGCATTGTGTAACAGCACCTTTAGTATACTTTTGTAACTAATTTTTTGTGTACAGTATAACAGTTTCATTAGATCTCACCAAGAACACCAAAATGTTGAAAAGTAGTTAAGGTATAAGAATTTTATTGGATCTACAGTACTGCGCAGAAAAAACCTAACAAAAACCGAGGTCAAACCTAGGTTTAACCTCACCTTAATCATAATATAACTCTGTTCAGTGTTAATTAAACTGTCTCTAAATCACTATGAATCAAAATATGGACTGTTTTCTGTGTTACTAGATAATTTTATTGTGCTTTACTAAAGTTTAGTACCATTTCTATCATTGTTTAACTTAACCTCAACCGCACTGTTAGGTTATTTCTGAGCAGTACTGTATTCCAGTGAATAAGAGTTTTTTTGTAACTAACAATGTTTTCTCTTATTTTTAAGGTTGTAATAATGCGGGATTATCATCACCCAAACATTGTTGAAATGTATGGTAGTTATCTTTTTGAAAATGAACTTTGGGTTGTCATGGAGTATCTGGAGGGTGGACCTCTCACAGGCATTGTCACGCGTACCAGGTTTGAAGTTGTTTATAGTTATACAGTTTTACATACAAACCACTAGGTGGCAAATCCAGACCTGCCAAGTCTCACGGTTTTTTTGCTGTGAGACTCACAATTTTGACTATAATCTCACGGTCTCACGATTCAGTACTTGATTCTCATGATAAATGAAAATCCTAAAACCAGATTCTAATTCTTCATTGGTATGATTTCAGTTTTTTAATTTACCAAAATTTAGCAACAAAAAAATATGGACATAGATTGTAGTCACGAAAAATTCATTTCCACATCCACCATTTTGACGATGTTATATACCATCGTCAAATAAAACAAAACCCAAAAAGCAACAACAAAAAGTCATATCTTTTATTAATACTACTGTACATGTATTTGTTAAAACTATTACATGGGGAAAAACTCAAAAAAGCAAAATGAATTGATTAGAACATGAACGACTTGTTTTCTCACTCTTTTTGCATTTTTCTCACCATTTTTTGGGAGGAAAAAAATTGGATGTCACCGTTTTTGCTTGGGGTAGGTTGGCAGGTCTGCAAAAACTCTGTTCTTTCGGGTTAGGTGTTTTGTTATTGGTTTTGAAAAGTTGCTGTTTTGTATTTCAAAATACCATAAGCTGGCAAACTTGATTCTCAGCATAATCATTGATGATTATTTGCTCATACAGTAGAAAACATTTCTAATTAAAATTTACTATTTTTTGTACATTATTAGTGTTAATATTTACTGAAAATAAACTGACACAATGCAATTTGTAGCCCAACAAGTACTTGTGACACACAAGGCTGGCATTCGGAAGGTTGTGGGTTCGAGTCCTGTCTGGAGCTCAGAGTTTTTCTCTGAGTTTACTTAATGACAGCTTATATAGCAAACAACATGAAAAAAACTTTATTATTTTTTACCAAATTACATGTAATTTTTTTTTACAGTTTATCTGAGGAGCAAATTGCTTACATCTGTAAGTCGTGTTTGAAAGCTTTAGCATTTTTGCATTCCCAAGGTGTTCTTCATAGAGATATAAAAAGTGACAGTATTCTTTTGACAACGTCTGGTCAGGTACAGTATGTTATTTATTAACATGTTTTTCTGTGTAGTCTGTAGAAGCAGCCATATACTAAAGTTTGGGTTAGGATACTGTAACAAACTTGACAACTTTTTTTACATGTATTTCAGGTGAAAATATCTGATTTTGGCTTTTGTGCTCAAGTCACTCAAGATGTGCCAAAAAGGCGATCATTAGTAGGAACACCATACTGGATGGCACCAGAAATTATTGCCAGACAACCTTATGGTCCTGAAGTGAGAACGCCAATATAAATACTTTTATTGTTATTCAATTATTGTTTAATATTTTCAGTCATTGCAGAAACTAGTTCGCAGCTTGCTGCGAGTACTTGTATCTCATTAAAAAGAACTCACAACGAGAAAACAAGCACTGCGAGTTGTTTTTAATTAGATCTGCAAACACTTGCAGCGAGCTGGTTTTTTGCGATGACTGGAAAAGAGTGTTTAGTGTCTCCAAAAGAGATAGCAAAATCAACTTTAGCTTAATGTAATTTTAACTAGTGTCTCTGATTATATCTCTCCCCCCCCCCCCCCCCTACAGTTGATTTCACATTACTTTACCGCCGTGTGTTGCGAAGTTCGTTGGGAAGTTCCGAAGTTCGTTCGGAAGTTTGGAATTACGTTGCCAAGGTTGAAAAATTATCCAATCATAACAAGTTTAGATCGACAGCTCGCAATTTGATTGGATAATTTTTCAACCTTGGCAACGTAATTCTGAACTTCTGAACGAACTTTGGAACTTCCCAACAATTGGTTGAAGAAAGGAAATTCTATGGACACGTGATGATGAAGGACTACACAACGAACAAAGGAATTACAACACATGACGACGAAGGACTACACTAATTAAACCTGAATGTTGTTATTGGAGGACTGCTTCATTATACAGAAAATACAATATGCTCAGTGACCGTAAAATTAGACAAATTGAACAAAAGCATAGAGCAATGACTTTTGCCGAGTTTCCAAACCATCCCCCTCCACTAACTATATATACACTGAAATACAGTTAATGCAGATTAATCAATGGTGACTTAAATTTTTTCTAGTCTGATATATGGTCTATTGGAGTCATGGTGATTGAGATGATTGATGGTGAACCACCTTATTTTAATGAAGCTCCACTTCAAGCCATGCGAAAGATTCGTGATCTAGACCCTCCTACAGTAAAAACTCCAGCAAAGGTAGTATCTTATTATTAACATAAATTAATTTTGCTACACCATGATTAGTGAAGTTTTATTTAATTAATTTAATTAATGAATTTACAGTAATTAATATTAATTATTTAATTTAATTATTTTAGTGGCACTTAAATCAATTACACCATGCCAAGCTTCAAACCTTTAATATTTTATAATTGTTTAAAATAATATCCATTAATAAATTTATGTATTAACCCTTTCATTCCCTTTTTATTTTTTACTCTGTCTAATGGCAGATGATTCTACCCATCAAGGGAAGACCTCCTCACTCCTGACATGGTGTTACATGCATTTCTTTGCTTATTGAACCATATAATTAATTACTACCAAAATCAGTAGAGTGTCTTTTCTGGAAGAAAAAAGGTTGTCTGGAAGGTGGCCAAACGTTTATATTTTGTGACATCAACGGTTCGTGAATGCTGCATGGCGCGTGTGAACGAATACAAGAAAATAGATGAATTCAGTTGAATAAGATGTTAATTTTGAACATAGTGTAAAATGAATGTGATACTGTAGTACACACCATTCAAAAAACATCTTGTTCAACAGAATTCGTTGATTTCATTGAATTCGTTCACACGCCACGCTGCATTCCTGAGCCGTTGACATCACAAAACATACACATTTGGCCACCTTCCAGACAACCTTTTGTCTTCCGGAAAAGACACTCTACTGATTTTGGTAGTATATAAATGATAATATTGAATTATAGTATTAATACTATAACTAACTAACAGTAATAATGCCTTTTTAATAGTGGCTTTGTTTATTTTTTATTCACAATTTTTTATGTTTATTTAAATATTGGCCTAGGCAACATTGTACAGCACTGTTATGCACGAATCAGTGTTAAGCCTGAGGGGGAGGGGGCAGGCAAAAGGTTGGGGATTTGAATTTTTTAAAATGAAGTGTTCAAATGCGACCCTGGGGCAGAGAATTTTGATCAAATGTAGGCAAATTGCCCCTCTCTGCCTAGGAACATTTGAAAATTTCCTTTTGAATATTTAAATGCCCCCACCCCGGGGTCACGGTTCAAGAGCAAATGCCTCAGGGTGGGGATACAGACATTTACCATTTATCCCCCACCTTTGCTGCCCTCCCCCCCTGGGCTTAACATTGATTCGTCAGCATTACATGCATTAATGATTAAAAACTTCTAATTTTCTTTCTTTTAGTTATCACCTCGTTTAAAGTCTTTCATTGAGAAAGCACTCACTCACAATCCTACAAATCGAGGCACAGCCCTCGATCTACTCCAGCACCCATTTTTACGTCCTTATAACAATCCAAACTGCTTGGCTGAACTCATGAAATCTTTTCGACACAGTGTATGCTAAAGAACAGGTGGACAGACACAACATTAAAACAAACTGGTACATGACGACTGTACACATAGTAATAATCCAATTGATTTTTTAAACTAAATTCTAGCATTTTTTTCTATAGGAAGTTTGGCCATTTCAATATTTTTTTGTGTGTATAGAGTAGAAACCCAAATGCATGGTCTTCAGTATTAATAATTCTTTTAATGGCACTAAAAGAAATGGTATTTTGTGGCTGCCAAAACATGCATAAGTTTTCCCACGTAAATAAGTGTCTTGTTACATATCAAATGAAAAAAACTGAAAAAATATAGACTAACTGGATGTGTAGTTAGTGGATGGGGATGGTTTGGAAGCTCCATTGTCTTTCAAGATTATGCAATGGTCATGTTGGAGGATTAGGTAATTTGTTGAAGAAGGGAATTGGACAGTCGTGACGATGAAGGACTACACAACAAACAAAGGACTTACAAGTCATGTGATGATGAAGGCCTACACTAATTAAACCCGAACGTTGGTATTGTATGACTGCTTCATTATACAGAAAATACAATAGTCATTCAGTGACCGTGAAATTAGACAAATTGAACAAAAACATGGAACGATGACTTTTGCTGAGTTTCCAAACCATTCCCCCTCCACTAACTATGCCGGATGTAACCATTTACTTCCAGTTTTTATATTTTTGTGGTCGGTCATATGGCACTCCTGATCATTCTTTACAGTATCAAAAACACATTTTTCTCATACTTGATATGTGAATTGAAATATTTCAAACAAATAAGCAAATGTTTCTGAAAATGTATATTTGGTTGGGGGGCGGATGGGTCAGGCTTCCACAACTTTTCTTGGCACCTGACTGATATTGCCATGGTTGACATGCAGGTCCTGACTGCCACACAAACTTGAATTGATGTTTGGTATATTACAAAATTAATACTGTTGTATAATTTTTAAGTAGTTTCTTACTTTTAGTCATGAATGAATTAGAATCCTTCACGTGTGAGTGTACAAAGTTCTATTTTTAAGAAAAGAATGTAATTATTATACAGATTCATCCACAAGCATGTCAAATGAGAAGATATTGTATTAATATATAGAGTGGTAATATGCCACAAAACAATAAAACATGCAAATGGTTTTAAAATATTATTAATTTCAAAATACTCTTCTAAACTGGTGCATGCATGCATACATGCATGCAATTAATTGGCACTTCATTGCATCTACTGCTTGCATGTATGCACATTTTGGAAGGGTAATGCATGGTGCAAACAATTGTCTGCAAACAAGAGCAGGGAACCTGGCTTGCCCTGTCCATTTGATTAGTCCATAGTTATTAGAACATATGGTTTGAAAGCTCTATTGTCTTTCAACTTGAAGTAATGGTCATGTTGAAAGACAATGGAGTTCCTTATAATTATGGACAATGGAGGCCTTATATGGAAGTAAATTCTATGCACATGAAGGACCACACTAATTAAACCTGATCGTTGCTATTGGATAACTGCTTCATACAGAAAATACAATACTTTGAAGTTGCCAGGGCTGGAGCTAGGGTGGGGTGTGGGGGTGTGTGACACCCCCCCCCCCCCCCAAGAATTGCTTTATTTGTTCTATAGTCTACAGACCAGAGATTTCAGTCAGCAGTCGGCACCCACCAGTGGCCAGACTCAGCGAGTACGAGTACTGACGAGTGATGATTATGTGGCAGTTGGCAAAATTGAGGCTACAACCCCCCCTGCAAAATTTTCTGAGGACGGCCCTGGAAGTTGCACCAATTTCCATGATGACTTTTCAATCCATAACAGGTGATATGAATTTCAGGACTTGCCCAGTTTAATTTTTTCTTTACTCTGAAGTGACCCTTATAGCCTACAGATTCAGTGGTTGACTGGAAATTCCCTCCATTCTCCAGATGGCCAGTCTACTGATGCCAGGTGTGATTTTCAGTGTGGACTGGGGGGGAGGGGAGGGGGGGAGGATAAAAAAGAGTTTAATAGTCTAGTTATTTATAACTTACTGAGTTGAATGTTTCATTGAACATGGCCTCTGAAATCCACCAACAATTATGAGATAGGCAATAATGGAAATTTTAAGTCCATTCATTTGAAAGCCTTTCTGGCCTATGAAGTGCTGCAAAATTTCCTTTGGCTCAAAAGTACTGTACGGTATATTTAATATTACATTGATACTGTATCTAATTATTACTACTCAAAAACATTAAAAAATGCCCAAATTACAAGTATTAAAATACAATTATGCAGTCAAGTCAAATGTGCAGACCATGGAATATTAAATTATCGAACTGACCAATCAACGCAGCCTACCAACCATAATTTGTGCTTGTGCATCGCTTGTTTTTGTGACTTGTCTGGTGTTGACTGTTGAGATATTAAATATTATATGGCTATTTCCATGAATAGAAAGTGGAATTCCAAAGGTTTGCCTAGGATTTCATAAGAATTCTACGAATGAACGACCTGAGGGACGTTTTCAACAGGTACTTTGTTTAAGTGTGCATATTTTAATCTTTGAGAGTTACGATAAGTTTTGACTTTTGCGGTAAGTAATTATACCTATTAATGGGAAAAGTGTTAAATTTAGATCACCGTAGAGTATCTAGTTTATAAAGTCTGCCAAAAAGGCTCTACTGTTGCAAATTGAGCTATTTCTTTTAATATTTATAGCTGTTTAAAGCGGTTGTAGAAATATATTAGCGAGAAGATTCATGTTTACTAAAATATCTCGAGCAAAATATAGCCATCAGAGTTAGTTTATGGACAAATATAACTTAATTGTTGTCGGTTTGGAGATTAACTGACGAGTTTCGACTAATCTTTTATTTATTTTTTCTATACCTTGGTTTCTAAGCGTTATACGTTTGTAAAACTTTCCACAAGAGGGATTGTATTTTGTGCGTGAAATGGTTGTAGTGAGGTAGTGACCTTTGCTTGTCAACAACACACCGCACATGGCGACCTGGAAATATGAATTGTACTTAGCAAAACGGTTTAGTTCTGATTCTTGTTATGTATTTGCTTTGTACAGATAGTATCGATGTAAAGTAAAGAGCGTATGGAACAGAAGGAGCAGTGTTTTAAGATTTCAACAGTACTTTTAACTTCAAATTTTGAACACGTTTTTAATGGCGCGAAGAGTCGCGGAACTTTATAGAAAGACAACATTGCAAGGGTGTGTACGTGAAGACGAATCTCCTTGTGTTGACAGTTGTATTGCCCAAAAAGTCCTGTCTTTATCAGGTATGTTTTGATAATCAAATGTATATTTGTATCTTCTGGCACCATATCACCAATTACTAGTATCTGCATGATGTGGTTTTATGGTGCCGTCCTATTTCCGAATATAAGGGGGTGTTTACATGATACTGGTACAACTTTCATACCAGTACGAAAATGTCATTCTGGTACAACTACCGGGATCAACTTGTGCCAGTATGGCTGGTATCCAGGGGTGGATACAGGGGGGGGGGGGGGGTGACTGCCCCTTCCCTGCCCCAACCAATACAGGATTATACAGCGATACACTAGCAGCTGTTTATACAAATCACAACAGTTACTTGTGCGTAAAACATGCATAAATTATATTGTAATGTATAACAATGCTTATTGATACAGGCCGTACCTATGGCCTCTCCTTTGCAATAAGATTGGACATCATGATACGCTAATATCTTGTAAATTTGAAACCCCAATTTTAAAACAGTAAGAATCACGATTATATAGACGTATTGTATACAATCTCAATCTGAAATCTGAATATACATAGTAATTTTGGAACATAAACGTATAAAGCATATCCCCATGAGTCCATGACAATGAAGACATATGGTGTATTCATATATTTGGGTATTTGTTTGGTAATTTATATCCTTCAAAACTCTTTCAAATCCCCCTCAAAATGCAGGAAATGTTATTTCAGAGACTCTAAAATTCAAAATTTTTCCGGGGGAGTATGCCCCCAGACCCCCCTGCAAGTTTGTCGCATCTTCAGCGCCACCCTGCCCCCACGTAGTAAGTATTGCCTGTTTTGTCCCCCCCCCTGCACCCTTGTTAAATATTCTGAAAGAAACAACTGAGCACCTTATAGTCACCCCCCTTGCAAAAATCCTGTATCCACCACTGGTATCATATCATCAATAATAATAACAAGGTGCCTTGTCAGGCGTTCACTCAGGCTACTGGTAAAGTATGGAGGTGCTTGATCGAAGCCTGAATTGAAGGCCTCTCTCCTCTGCAGAAGCTCTGTACAGCACGAGCAAAGGTGGGAGTGTTTCCTGAGGAAGATCAGATTGAAGGCTGAATGTGGTGTGTACTTCATACTGGTGAACATATTTACGATTAAGACAGTTGTCAGCCACATCTGATCACTGTTAAACTACAAATCAGCCGGTCATTTTCAAAATCTACCAACAGTGTGTAAGAACACCTTGATCAAACTGAAAAGGCATGAAGCTGTTCAACTTTTTGTCCAACTCCAAAAGCAAAAGGAAGCAAAGTGCTTCAATACAACATGCTTTACAGCCTCTCTCAGTCACATGGCTAACAACTCACTGGAAGCATAAACAGTAGTGGAAGTAAAAAATGCGAAAATGCCAAATCGTGACACCCAAAAAAAAGAAGAAAAGACCAAAACCTAGACTCAGCCTACCACAGGGTAGCCCAAGTAATTATGTCCCATAGTTGGGTTTTCCCTGAAATTATAACTTAACTTGGTCTGCAATTGGTTCATTTATAATCACGTGACATGTTTCCTTGCAATAGTGTTATAAATTTTTGTCAGAGAATTCCCTTAATTTTTTTGAAATTATTTTCATATATTGATCGATCAAGGCCCATTAGCCCTGGTAATGTCAGACTAGCTCTGCTTGTGTTATATTAAATTTTATGGGTTTTAATATTCCAGATAAATATGAACAAATACAGAAAAGAACATTTACAAAGTGGATTAATTTCTATTTGTCAAAGGTACAAAGTTGCATTATAAGAGTTTATTAACATAATGAATCTGACAACCTCAGGGCTCAAAATAATGTTTCATGTTACGCTGGTCATGGTGACTGGTCAGTTCCAATTGTGACCGGTCAAAGGCAATTTTTGACTGGTCAAATTTCATGACACCCCTCTCCCCCTAAAAAACTGAAAACAAAAACAACCCAACAAAAACAAACAAACACAATATAACATAATACAACACAACACAACACAACACAACACAACACAACACATGTAAAGTATATTCTATGCCATATAAACTAGTATTGATATGAACATTTGTCATAAAAAGGAAATGCATGCATAGTTCACTTCAGTATATATCCGACATTAAACAACAGCACAACAACAATCATTTTAAGTTCCTTCAAAGGGGAGTAATAAAATTAATTGCAAGTTAATATGATTGGTCAAAATGACCGGCGTTATACAAATTTAACCGCGGTTACATTAAAAATTTGGCCAGTCATTGACTGGTGACCAGCTGTTATTTTGAGCCCTGCAACCCAGAGTGTACTGTACAGCTGGTAATCTGGTACTGTAGGAGATTATGAGGTGGTGTTATTAGTTTAACATTTTTGTGGTATAATTGTCATTGTGCACTTGCAGCTACTGTATATAGTAATTAATAATCTTTATAAAATTGAAAAATGTCTTGTTTAGTGCAAGCCTCCTGTGTTTGTGAATGACTTGTTTAAGGATCTAAAAGATGGTAAAAAACTGATATATCTTTTGCAAGTGCTTACAAAGCAATCTTTGGTGAGTCATTTAAAACCCAATTTTTGAAAAAAATAATTTGGAAAGTATAAATTTAATTATATACAGAATTTAATTTTATTTAATTTTATTTAATTTTATAGGCACCTATCTGTAATGAAATTTTTTATAATAAATAATATAAGTAAACTGAATGCTACTTGTAATTATTTAACTTTCTTTTCATTAGACAATTGAGACAGGCAATAAGAGAATCCACATGCTGGAAAATGTTGGTCATGTTCTTAGATTTCTTTGCCTACAAAAGGTATTGTGTAATTTTGATTTTGTAAAATAAATTTAATGCTATTTTTGAAAAATATTTTGAAGCAAAAGTTTTAGTATCCATTAATTTTCATTGTGATTTTTTATGATTTTTTTGGCTGTACAGTAATTGCAGTTTAGAGCACCTCTCCTTGCACCCCTCATTGCACACCCAATTGTTCACCTCTCATTGCACCCCCAGCCCCATTACACCCCTACCTTTCCATTGTATATCTCCACCCCTTCCAGTACACCCCCACCCCTCATTACACCCCACCCCCATTGCACCCCATCTCCCCATTGCACCCCACCTCCCCACTCCCATTAAACCCCCATTGCACCCTCACCCCCATCCCTGTTGCACCCCACCCCTTATTGCACCTGTGCCCCCATTGCATTTCCACCAGCCCCATTGCACCCCAACCTTTCCATTACATCTCTACCCATTCCAGTACACCCCCACCCCATTACACCCCCACCTCCATTACACCCCATTGCACCTCATCTCCCTATTGCATCTCCACCCCCATTACACCCTCATTGCACCCCATCCCAAGGTTCAAATTAACGATTCGTGATTCACGAACCAAATTACGAACTTAACGATAAAAATCACGAATCGAAAATAACAAGTGACTTTTGATACTTTGTATAATCGCAGATTCTGTACTGATGCACTGAACTGGTCTCACACAGCGACACAGCGTACATGAAGTAGTTTACGTTAAGTGGTCAGTGGTACTGTGGAAGCATTTTTCGAGTGCCCACTTGCACCCACGCAAACTTTTCATTATGGCACAGAATAATTAAATGTGAACACGGCAAAGACCTACACCTAGCACACTACAATAAGCAGCTGTGGAAGTTTCAAAGAGAAGAAAAGACTGTGAGAAAATCAGGCATGTTACACAAGGATATCAAGATCTCTACAAAAAATAATCCTTTTTGTTTCTTGAGAGTATTAGTTTTTAAGTTTTTAAGGCATTGATTACTACTTTAAAATGGGAGTAAAAAATCAGGCATTATATATACTGATTGAACTTTTTTAAAATTCACGAACCAGTTTTCAATAGTTAATTTGAACCTTGCCATCCCCTATTGCATTCCCACCCCTCATAATACTCCCAGCCCTTATTGCACCCCTTTCAGTGGGAAAACGGTCAGTCACCATAGAATGATAGAATGGGTTAAGAAAGTTAAGCCTGTGTGCTTCAGGAATATAATTGTTTGCTTTTTACTGGTAAATTAATTTGTTTTACTTTGTTTTACAAATAAGGTTAAGTTAGTCAATGTTCATGAGGTTGACATTGTTGATGGAAATCCCACCATTATTCTTGGTCTTATCTGGGCAATTATCAGACATTTTCAGGTAATAACAAACCAGTTAATGCATGTAGTATGTACAGTAGTTACATACTCAAGCTGTAGTTATATAATGTAATTTTTTATAAAGTGTTTTACCAGGGGTTACATCTGCATTTTCACTTTTAGATTGAGAAATCTGTGGAATGGAAAGATAAATGGAAAAAGTCTGCAAAAAACTTACTGGAGTGGTGTCAGAATGCCATTCCAAAAGCTTCCAGGCATGTTAAACAAAATATTGTGTTTATTCCTTTCATTATATTTTTTAAATTTTTATACTTAATATATGTTTTTTATATAGTTTGTTTTGTTTTTTTTATATATTTTGGGTTTTTTTTTATACATTTTTCATTGTTTTTTTTTTTGATTTTTTATACTTAATATATATTTTTTATGTTTTTTTTATATATTTTTTATATATATTTTAATATTTTTGGGTTTTTTTTTTTTTTTGTACATTTTGAATGTTTTATATTTTTTGCATATTTTAAATTTTATATATTTTATATTTAAATTAAAATTTTTCTATATTTTTTAAAATTGCAGTGCCCTGAAAGTTGGCTTGCGGGCGCAGCTAACTTTCAAACACTTTATTATTCTGTGTGTGAGTTCATTCGTTCGTTCGTTCGTTCGTTCGTTCGTTCGTTCATTCGTTTGTTCATTCGTTCATTTGTTTGTTCGTTAGGAATCAATAGTATGTTTTCGACGCGACATTTTTAACGTGATATTTTGAAACAGGGCACCGCTTTTTAGCACTGTGTCTGGTTATTTAATATATCTATATTTTATGTTTTTTAATATTTCTTACATTTTTTGTCTCTCTTTTTTCTTATTCAGTGATGTTTCAATTAAAGATTTTGGAAAGTCTTGGAGATCTGGTGTTGCTTTTTTGTCCATAATTCAGGCACTCCAGTATGTTAACAATACTTTTTTTTATTTATTTCTGATCTATAACTGATCTTCAAAATACAAAACCAACTGCTGACATTTCCTGTTCTACATTGGGATTATCTTTCTAATTACAGTTGATTTCAAATTACTTTACCGCCTTGTGTTGCGAAGTTCGTTAGGCAGTTCAGATATTTGTTCGGAATTACATTGCTAAGGTTGAAAACTTATCCAATCAGAATGAATTTTGGTCCAAAGCTTGCAATCTGATTGGATAGTTTTCAACCTTAGCAATGTAATTCTGAACTTCCGAACAAATATCTGAACTTCCAAACAAACTTTGCAACACATGGTGATAAAGTAATGTGAAATCAGCTCTAACATTTGCCACTCTGAAGAGAAACATCTTCCCAAATTGGGTCATTCCAGAAAACATCCACATCTCCACTATGGAGGAAATGTGAAGTTGACCCCCTCCCCCCTTCGGACGTCCTAGTACATTTTACTATTAGCAGAAGTAGATTTACCCCCCTCCCCTCCCCTCCCCTCCCCTCCCCGGATGGCACAAATTTCCTCTGTGGGGGAGGTATGGATGTTTTCTGGAATGACCCATTCATGTAAATATTAAGCCAACTGAGGCAAACTTAGTTGCACCTTGTTGACTGTCTGCTTTATACAGTACTTTATTTTTTAAGGCCAGACCTTGTGGATGACAGCCAACTGAATCCTGCAGATCATGAAACTAACTTAGAGAGAGCATTTTCTCTGGCCTCAATCCATCTTGGAGTACCGCGTCTTTTAGAACCTAAAGGTAGTTATGTGCATAAGTACACTGTACACCGTGTTTCAGGTAGTCTGCAGATGTAGAGGATACAGTACTGTTGGAAAGTTTAGTGAAGGTTTGTCAAGTATAAGTTTAATTTAGATTAGGTTAGATCAGTTTTTAGCTGGTTCAATTTGGGATTACTTGATAATTTGATTACATGTATTTGCATACATTTTTCTTTTCTCTCACTTTCTCTCAATTTTTTCCCTCTTCTTTTTCTTCTTCTTCTAGCTCTTTCTCTCCCCCCCCTCTTTTTGTTACTCTTTCTCCTTTTTCCCCCTCTTTCTCGTTCTCTTCTTTTTTATTTTTCTTCCTCTTTCTTTTACTCTCCTTTCTCCTTTCTTCCTCTTCCTTTCTCTCATTTTCTTCCTTTTTCTTTTTTTTTGTCTTACTCTTCTTCATCCTCTTTCTCTATTTCATTTTCTTCTTCCTCTCCTTCTTCCTCTCTTGCTTTTCTGTTCCTCATCTTCCTTCCTCTTCCTCTTCTTCTGTTCTTCTTGTCTTCCTCCTCTTTCTTTTTTTATTTCTTTTTCTTATTCTTTTTATCTTCCCTTTGGTTTTCTTCTGTGCAGGCCAGGCTACAACCTATAGTATAGTGTGGACAATACCTATCCCGTTTCTATGCCAAAATTTATACTATCTGTCTTAAAGTACCTATCACCTCTACAGGGATTTAATATATTTATGATATTTGGAACATTCTGAGAAGAAATGTAATATATCTTCTCAGACAAAAACTTCATCTTCATGGACTTTTTCACTGTCAAAGTTACCGGATATGACGTCTTGAAAACCGGTTTTCTTTTGTTTCAATTTCACAAGTAGTCCTGGTAGACGTCACATCCGGTAACTTTGACAGTGAAAAAGTCCGTGAAGATGAAGTTTTTGTGTGAGGGGATATATTACATTTCTTCTTAGAATGTTCCAAATACCATAAATATATTAAATCCCTGTAGAAGTGATAGGCTCTTTAACCTTTTCTTGTGTACGAATACTGACATTACCCTTATTATCAGATGTCTCAGTTGAACGCCCTGAAGAGAAATCCATCATGACATACGTTTCCCTTTTACGTGATGCTGCCGAAGCCGAAAAAGACCGAACAAGCTCTACTCGTACCACAGACACCAACCTTCAACCATCTTCACAAGAACTGAAAAGAAACACAGACATCAGCAACGCCGCCAGCACTGCAAAAAAGCCTAAACTACATGCATTAACCCCTACAATTGTATTGCATCCAGTAAAGCCAACACCGAGATCACCTTTATATGTTACTATTCCTAAGAAAACAGTTGCACCTTCATCCAATATACCACCTCGTCGTGTGACAACCACGCAAAACTTACACACTAAAAGTTTGTCAACGCAAAGGCCAAACAAGAAAGCAGGATCTAAGGATTCCCCGACTCACTTCATTAAACCAGCTAAACGAACTTGTTATGCATCTCCACCGTTATCCATCGATCTTCCACTATCTGCTACGTCTCCAGCTCTCTTACGAAGCCAAGGTGGAGGTAGCTCTAAGCGGAAGAGTGGCAGTAGCTTGCGACACAGTTGGCATGGGATGACTGGCACGACATCTAGTAACCAAGGGCACGATGTTCGTCCTTCAAGATTAAAGAAAACTAAATTGGCGCTGTCTAAAGGTACGATATCCTACGTGATACCATAGTCAATCGAGATATGGTCTGGAAACTCAGCTAAAGTCTTTGGTCTATCTTTTTGTTCGCCTTTATGCATTTTTGTGCACGGTGCACGGTCACTGAACACATTGTAGTTTAGTATAATGAACGAATTGTCCAATAGCAACGTTTCAGTTCAGTCACTCAACCGTGCTATTTAAATATTAATAAACCTAAAACAAAGGATGTGCACGGTGCAAGGTACGGTTCAACATAAAATTACAGCTCATTATAGGCGCTTTGAAGTTTGCTGAATTTCCAGACCATATATCTCGATATCCTGCGTGATACAGGACTCAGAAACCGACTTTTTAAGCAGTAAAAAACTTAACTTAGCCTTAGGAATAAGTATTAAACGTCAACTCAAAGCAAAGTGCGCTTAGTTTATTGTTTTAAATATAAAAATCAAACATGCAGAACTCGAAAGCGATTAGAAATATTTAACGTGGAAATTACTTTTTGAACTGGTTTTGAAATTTCTTTATTGAAATGTTCTAAACATTCTATACATTTGGAGTGTTTCATCCGATATCCAAACACCTCGGAGTTGATTAAAAAAATCTACCGCCTCAGGGTGTTAGCCGGAAGGAATGAAAAGATTCTGCGTTTACCTGACGTTGGGAAATAGTGATACAGTAAAAGAACTACTATTTCTTCAAGTCAGGCTGAAATGGTTCTTATATGTTGGGTGTGTAGTGAGAAATCAGGCTGATAGGTTGTTAATAGGTTCTTGTTTATAGGGCAAAAACAATTGTTCTTGATATGGTGTATTTCATTTTATACAACACCCTGGTTGCTATGCGTGTTTTCATTGATTGTTGCCCAAGATATATTAGAGGACAGACACATGAACACGTCAGATCACGTCAGCTGACTTGCTTTTTCCCTTCTTCATGCCTCAAAATCCGAGTTTCGATAAAAACCTTTTAAATTTTTGTATTGTATAAAACAAATAGTTCCATTTTTTATTTTCTGTTCAAATTATACAGGTGTCCCAAGAAATGCCCCCCGTCCCTTTTTGCACTGCATCTTCTTTAATTTGGGTACAAGAAGTAAATTTTTATATCACGCCAAAAGCCCATCACTCCTTCTTTGTTGTCTGAAATTTTCAGAGCTAAATAGTTATCTACTCGCAAGAGGCAACATCAAAATTTGAACTTGTCCAAATTATGCAACTTATCTATGCTACCTACAGAGTTGGAAAAATACTGGGTGTCCCAAACGAATGTCGCCCATCCCGTTTTTGACCACAGCTTTGTTTTAGTGTGGAATACAAGTTTGAATACATATGCATGTGAAAACTGACCACAGGGGAATAAAGTTTGATTCCAAATGAAGCGGTATCAAATCATGTGGGGTTCCTTGGGGTAATAACAATGCTCATGAGAGATCCATGCACATGTTTGCCATGTAGGCAGAAGTGCACTTTACTTCATCCGTCTTAAGATGGTTGGACAACAATTCACTCCAGAGGAAAGAGCATTCATGGTACTTTTCTATCACGAAACAAGAAGCCCAACAAGGACAAGGGAAGCCTTTAGGAGAAGATTTCCAAAGCTTGACGTAGCATACATAATTTGGACAAGTTCAAATTTTGGTGTATGCATCTGGTTAAAAAACAAACTTCTCGGTATTTGGAATGGATTTCGTGATGAAACACTCCTTTGTGACTCCTTTTGTCGTTTGGTAAAAGTTGCACAGTTGCCTTTTAAATAGCCAATTCTTACGTGTAATTTCTTTTTGATGTTTCAAGGTAATCGCGTTATGAAACACTTGAAAAGTCTCGCTGAGAATGCTGATGATGGTGGCCACAAGGCAGACGAAACTTACCATTCTGAGGTAGTTAACTAAGTAATGTTATTTAAGAATACTCATCTTTCTATTCAGCCCTCTTTTTTCAAGTGGAAACTAACTCCCTTCCTTTTATTAAACCCCCCTCCTTTCCAGATTTGGAAAAAAGCTCCGGGTATGCGGGTATACCACCCGGAGGTAGGTTTACTTTAGTGAAGAAGGTTTAAAGTGAAAACACGCGAAACAACACATTCGGTAATCTGAGAAAGTTACAATTGATCAAGCAAGGTGTCGAGAAGAAAAGCGATTTGCAGCAAAACATTGGCTAACCAACAATTGTCCAGCACTGGCAGTGGCAGCCATATATAACTCGGGACTATATCTCATGCATTTTAAATCTGACTACGTTCTGAGGCCACGTCCACACGTGTACGTTTTCCTAGCGTTTTCATATTGTTTCAGGTAATGAGACCATTGTTTTCTGCTCCCTTGAGGATCGAGAACAATATAAAAACGCTATGAAAACGCATACGTGTGGACGTGGTCTGAGTCGAGACAAAACTTATTTCATAATGCATGTGTAACGTCATAGCTTATACATATAAGACAGCTTATTTAAATAACTTATTTTTTTATTCGTACATACATAACATTTAAAACTTCGCTTTCAAATCGCGAAAGGTGTTCAACTTTATGCGAATGCGATGTATGTTGGCCAGTAGACCATGATCTATTCACAGATCGTGATAATGCGTCATTTTGTTGTAGTTTTTTCCCGTCAATGACATGACGATGTTAATTAAACTCAAATTTCGGGCATACCTACAGCTTGTTCCACTTAATTAAGCGATTATTATTTCAACAATGTAAATGACGATATATATTCCCGATTAAATTGAATTTCTCTTGAATGCTTCCTATTACTCTTTTGTCAATTGTTTAGGTTTGTGCATTGACACGACGTAATAATATAACTTCTAAAAAATCGGTAACTTAATTTAAAAAAAATTTAACTTGCACGATAGATAATTAGTCTCACGGCTTGTAAATTTTTAGCCGTAATACGATATTTATTTTGTATATTATACGGCGGCTGACCCACTGAAGACAATAAAGTATTTAATATAGATTTGGAGCAGATAGACTGAAGGTATAATATACCTCAGGATGTTAAGATGTAAATGTGCTATGGTGATACAGCTATGTTGTTTAATCTTTCTGCCGTCTTTTTGTAAACAAAGCAAGCCGGAGTTCTGTGAAAGGTAAACTTTGATGAAGTGTTGTTGTGTTGATTGTATTAGGGAGGTAGTTTCTGTGGTAACCAGCTTGATCCAAGTCTATAGCTTGCCTTAATTGGCAAGGACTTTAAACGCCAAAAGCACTGAGCTATCGGTGTAATGCATATATGCATATAATGGTATCTTGGACCCCGTTTACACGATGCCGGTACAATTTGAAAACGGAACAAAATCATGCCGTTTAGGCCTTGCGTTTACACGATAACGGCACAAAAATAACATGAAATGTTATATGCTGGATTTGCATACTGGCATGATTTTGTTCCGTTTTCAAATTGTACCGGCATCGTGTAACCGGGGTCTTATATTCTACACACCTTGTGACGAGTATAAAGCATTTTCTAGCTAAACTGCATTAACACAATAACCAGTACAATAGTGATAGGAGGCGGGCATCTCTCTATTTGCCATGTTGTCGGACATACATATACAATAACCATAATTCTTCTACAACCAATTTTCAAGTTTGATCTCCCTGTACAGGCGTGCAGGGAGAGAATGCCTCGAATGGCACACCTCTTCTATTTTACTTGCTTATATACAATCTGTGTTATTACCCTAGAGACTTGTCACACAATACACCCTGCTGTACATTCCGTAACGCTAGAAAATACATTTTCTTTAAGCATGCTATAACCACGATACGCACATTGAAGGTTAACTCATTCCGTCTAGTACCAGAAAGTTTACTTCGGCTGACTAAAATTGGCTAGCGTTTCGCGGTTTATATAGCCAGAATAGGCCAGAATACACTGCTTGAGTACCACAGTAGAAGAAGTGGAGGGAAACTTTATGATTATCGAAAATATCTTTCCAAGGTCATTGACTTGAGCCTGTTTCAAACTCGCAGTTGCATGATCACAGCTATTACGGAACTTCTGGCTGCTCTGCACGCTAATTGACTTGGTGAAGTGTCCGATTCTCTATTCACTGTGTCCGAGGCATTCGCACGTTTCACGAGAACTTGTCAGTAGCATTTCTGATCTCATGCTAACATTATGAACTTTAGACCAAATGGTCTGAACCTATGAGTAATATTAGTAGTACCATGTTTATGAAAGGCGAACCTGACAAACATTTTTCTTGACTTGACGCTGAGGCTGTCGAAAACTCAGAACTTCAGTCACTACAGTACTACTATCAGTAACAGCCTTAGCTAGACGAGCAACTTTTACAAACTCGTACTAATTATAAACTCTGAAAGGAAGAGAAAGGGTGTACTAATTATAAACTCTGAAAGGAAGAGAAAGGGTTCATGATTCAAACAGTTGTGACCTTTTCCCTGTCTCACAGGGATTCCAGAATAACATTTTGAAAATGTGTCACAACATGAAAGGAATGTTGAACTGAGATGGTTTACAAATACTGACTTCCCGTCTGGAGATTTTCCTTATCCCGGATAAACCGTCTGGATAAACGTCGTTTTCTCGAAATTTCGGCTTCGTTGGTGACCTGATCTAATGGTTAGATAGCTGGGTTACATGCATGTTGAAGTGCTTCGAATGGAAGCTTCGGGTTGTGCATGTGTCCTGGGACATGTGGGACATCTCTTTGATGTACTTAGAAACGTTTATATGCATCAAAGATGGGACCGGTGACCTTCCCGTCTTGGATTTTTTCATTAATAGGTTGAAGAACTTCTGTAAACATTTATTTTTTCTGCCTATGGCTAGACAGCTCTTAGAATTTACCTATCTCTGGCTAATACCAGATAATTTTCATTTCTAAGCCTAAGTCTTAGGGGTGTCGGTGACCCATCAACGAGTTGATCCGCCGCTGCTATATATATATGACTTCTGGTGTAGCATTCGGAAGGTTTGGTGGGTTCGAGTCCCGCCTAGTGCTCAGAGTTTTTCTGAGTATTAGTATTAACAATACGACAGCTTGTCAGGCAAGAACTGAAAGAACTTTATACTAACTCCAAGCTGAAAAATTATGAATATAGCCGTGTTTACACGGCCAAAATTTAAGCAAGATTAAGGCCCCGTTTACACTACAGGGTGTATCAAAAAAAAGGCTACCCTTAGAAAATATAATTAACATTCTTTTCAAATAACCTATTGTATATTGACAGCCCTGGACACCTCTGAAGTCACGGATGCGTAAAAACAAATGGTTTTATACACCTGGGAAATTAAGATAACTTGAAGTGTATGCATGGTGAAAGTATTAACTATTCAGTAACAGCTTTCCTTCTTGTTTAACTGATGTGCTGATGAATTTATAACGAAGCACTAAACCTTGTATACTTTGTGTCTGGGTATAAGTTACTACAATAAATACGCATTGCTCTGTGGTCAGTTGAACCATTTTTAATCGAACTGATATGAATATAATTAACATTTTTATTTCAGTTATGCTCCTTCATACGTTTAGAAGTTATCGTAATTTCCCAGGTGTATACGACCATTTGTTTTTTACGCACCCGTGACTTCAGAGGTGTCCAGGGCTGTCAATATACAATAGGTTATTTGAAAAGAATGTTAATTATATTTTCTAAGGGTAGCCTTTTTTTTGATACACCCTGTAGAGCAAAAGTATTCGGATAATCGGATTCACATTGTTTTTCATCCTCATGGGAATAAAAAACAATGTGAATCCGGATACTTTTGCTCTAGTGTAAACGGGGTCGAAGATGCGTGCTTAAAATGCGCCACCTTGGTGCGTTTACACGGTCATTTAATAATCCCCTTACTAAAACACGTGCACCATTATTCAACATGGCGACCTGCTATATTTTTGGTTTTGGAAGCTTCGTATGGGTAGCGTGCGTCAAAAAACAAGGGAAGACATCGGATACACGAGAAAGAGTAATAGCTAAAAGAAAGAAAGAAACAAAGGAACAAAGAATAGCGAGATGGAAGCTTCTACAGCAACGGGCAAAAAATGCATTTAATCGTATTAATAACACCGTTTTAATAGCAAGCGTTTTTCAATCCCGTTGCGTTTACACGGCCAAATTAAGCGCGATTAACTGATCGTGCTCAGTTTAATCCACCTCCTTGAGGTGGTGCAAACTAATCGCGATGAATTTAGGCCGATCTGTTTCCACGGACATTTTAAGCCCGCTTAAAGTCAGACTGCTACGCAGGCTAGATGTGGCTCAGATCCCGCTTAAATTTTGGCCGTTTAAACATGGCTTATATGACCATTGACTCTAAAAGACTTAAGCCCTGTTTGCACGGTCAAAAGTTAAGCGGGATCTGAGCCACATCTGACTTTAAGCGGGCTTAAAATGTCCGTGTAAAGGGATCGGGGTAAATTAATCGCGATTAGTTTGCACCACCTGAAGGAGGTGGACTAAACTGAGCACGATCAGTTAATCGCGCTTAACTTGGCCGTGTAAACGCAACGGGATTGAAACACGTTTGCTATTAATACGGTGTTATTAATACGATAAAATGCATTTTTTCCCTGGTGTAGAAGCTTCCATCTCGCTATTCTTTGTTCCTTTGTTTCTTTCTTTCTTTTAGCTATTACTCTTTCTCGTGTACCCATGTCTTTCGTTGTTCTTTAACGCACGCTACCCATACGAAGCTTCCAAAACCAAAAATATAGCTCGTCAGCCATGTTGAATAATGGTGTACGTGTTTTAGTAAGGGATTATTAAATGACCGTGCAAACGCACCAAGGTGGCGCATTTTAAGCACGCTTAACTTCAGCGTGCTTAAATTTTGGCCGAGTAAACACGGCTTAAGTCGTCAGTGACCCCACAGTTTTTCCACGACCTCACATTTCTCAGCACTGCCGCACTTTATAACCTTGAGGGTGGATGACTTGACTTTGGGAATCAGTGCTGTAGATGGACTTTACTATATTGTTCCATTCGGAACAGATTCTTCTTGGAGCTAGGCCAGTGTCGCCTTTTTGCCCTATCTTCATTCATATCCTGACTTATAATTTACCTTAACATCGCTGCATGCACGCATGCTTGTCTGATGGATTTATTATCTTATAAAATCTTCCTTGCTTCTTGAAGGTACAGTTCGCAAAAATTCGATTATAAAGAGTCGTAATATTATGTTATTTTTTGCATCATCGTCTCGGGCCTACATCGTCATTTGGCTAAAAATTTCAAAAAATGTAAATCATGAAAAGTGGAATATTTCATCTGCTCTTCCGTCTACTGCCAAAAAATCGTTTTGAGCGTATTATTCGTCGCATGAGTATTTTCCGCAGTTTGTAGATGCTATCATTGATGTCACGCGAGTTCTTGAGTTTGATCAAGGTATACGTATTTTATCGATGTGCCGTTATGAACGATGGTCAACTGTAAAACTGCTGTAGATCACAGGGTCAGATGCTTGTGGTAAGCCTCAATGTGGTCACGGTTTGTGAGTAGAGTTTAGAATTTGTGTATACGTTTAGATTATAGTTTACATTGCTGAAAACACAACTCCCCGAACCCAACGTTGAACTGCTCATTAATTAATTAAAACGTTGAGTGATTTCCTCAATAACAATCACAGTTTGAGAATGCGAAGCATTTCGTGTTAATTTTTAAATCACTTTCGCATGTTTTTTCCGCATTAATTAAATCTTAGATTTCTAGTAACGTTTGTGTGTTTATCGATGGAATAACTTATTTGTATCGTGTGTAGGATGACGACGACTTCCTTGGATTAGGCCCAGAAGAGATTCCGAAATTATTCAATGGATTGACTCGATGGTTGGATGTTGCTGAAGATCAACTTGTCTCGATGGAGCAAGATTTGGAAAAAGTGGAATCTTCCGAAGATTCTGAAGCGACACAACAGGCAAAGGTCAGAACATAATATACCGTACGAAATAGTATTTACTAGTAAAAATGTTCTTTTGTTTTATGTCATCATTATATAGTTGCGATTATCTCCTTGTTTTGGCTTGATGAGGATCACGCGATGAGTCGCCGGCCTACACGGATTTTGCTGAGGTTCAAAAACTTAAGTTCAGAATCAGATTAGGCTATGAGCTACATAATACTTATCTTATAGCAAAGCCTTACAAAAAATGATGTCGTTCAATGAACGAATACCGTGTGGCGTAGTTGGATCAATTCTAGTCCCTTAAAGCTACTTTCTCAAAAGCAAATGGGTTAATGTATATGGAATACATTTTTGTCTTGTAGTTTGTATTACACATCGCGCTGATCGACAAAACTGATCCTATGTGGTGTGGTGTGGTGTGGTGTGATGTGGTGTGATGTGTGTTGCGTTTGTTTCGTTTCGGTTGTGTTGTGTTGTGTTGTGTTGTGTTGTGTTGTGTTGTGTTGTGTTGTGTTGTGTTGTGTTGTGTTGTGTTGTGTTGTGTTGTGTTGTATTGTGTTGTGTTGTGTTGTGTTGTGTTGTGTTGCATGTTGTGTTGTGTTGTGTTGTGTTGTGTTGTGTTGTGTTGTGTTGTGTTGTGTTGTGTTGTGTTGTGTTGTGTTGTGTTGTGTTGTGTTGTGTTGTGTTGTGTTGTGTTGTGTTGCGTTGCGTTGCGTTTCTGTTTAGTTCGTTTCTGTTATGTTTTGTGTACTGTACTGTACTGTACTGTACTGTACTATACTGTACTGTACTGTACTGTACTGTACTGTACTGTACTGTACTGTACTGTACTGTACTGTACTGTACTGTACTGTACTGTACTGTACTGTACTGTACTGTACTATGTTGAGACATATTCTTCCCGTGTGACTTAACAGATTTTGAACTCGTAGCTTAAAAAAATTCTGTTCGTGACATGCTTAAAGTACGTTCAAAACCTTTTAAGTCAGCGTAGCGTCCAACTGTGTCAGATTCCTCACCTGGCTGAGCTGATGGCATTTATTTGTTGACAGTGCAACGTTGTTACAATGGCCGTTTTTATACTACAGGCGTATTATGCATCTGGACATACTTGGGCAAAGTTTTTAGTGCGTCTGTTTAATGCGTCTCAAATTTCTTCTTGTATAAAGACGGGCATCGGACGCATTATGCGTCTAGACGAGCTATACGCTTTAATGCGTGTTTATCGGCGGACTAAATAATATAGTTCGTCTGGACGTATAATGCGTCTGACCGTATAAAGACGGGCAACGGACGAAGAAAACAGGATCTAGAAACTGACATCGTTTACACTTAAAGCCTGCGGCATTTCACATCACGTCTGAATTCAAGATGACGTCTTGCATTACACAACCTGTATAACTGGACAGAGGTGGAACTTAAATATTTTAGTTTAAGCTTGCTTATAGTAGACGAGAAATGCGAGTTCGCTCGTCAACTTGATACGTTAGCTTTAAAGAAATCAGTTAATCTGAGGGTATTCGAACAGATTAAACAACGCTTTTTCGCCATTTTTTTTTTGTTTAAACAAAATTGTTCCACAGCAAATTGTTCTTGTGCCTTTCTTTTTGCCGACAAAACTTTCACGACGAGCCGCCATTTTGAAATTTCCTGCTTGCTAATTTTGCTAGCGCCGGGCCTATTTTGCTATCTAACGGCGCGAATGGCACTTTTTATTATTCGTCTTTTAGTTCGTCTTACAATTCGCCCGTCTTTACACTAGACGGATAAAGCTACAGACGAATTATCCGTGGCATAAAAAAGGCCAATGTTACAACTGTTGTCGCAATTTTACACCAAAATCCTCAGTTGTATGGTGTTTCCCAGTTGTTGGCAAGTTGAGTTACCACTAGTACTTTCGAAGGCGATTGCCTTTCCAAAATTAGATATTCGTTTTTTTTTACGAATAAATTAAAAAGCGGTATAGTACCATAATAAAATCATGCAATAAGAATAACAAATAAAAGCCCTATAAGATTTTAAAATAGTTCTTTAGACTCTGTTCTTAGGAGCCACAAATGTAAACTTCTATCAATTTTGCTATTGTTGCTGCAAACAGAAAAAAACTAAACTAGTAGGGTGTTGTGTAGGCAGTGTTTCGGCAGAGTTGAAAAAAAGCTGCGGGTATGCGGGTACCACCCGGAGGAAGGTTTACTTTAGTGAGGAAGGTTTAAAGTGAAAACACGTGAAACAACACATTCGCTAATCTGAGAAAGTTATAACTGACCAAGCAAGGTGTCGAGAAGAAAAGCGATTTGCAGCAAAACATTGGCTAACCAACAATTATGCAGCACTGGCAGTGGCAGCAGTTACATGTGTGAGACATGTACGCTGATGTCTGCTGTGATGTCTGTATATTCGCAGCAGTCGAGGGTAGTTAGTAGGCTGTCAGTCATGCAGCAGCGATCAGTTATTAGTAGCTATTGTAGCATGCCAAAGCTTACCTATATAGGAAAACCTAGAAAACCAAGGTACTGTAAAAGTCACGCAGTATTTCTGAACGTTGTAAAAAATTCTCGCTATATATTTTGAGGAAGGTTATCTAACCCATCCGGAGGAAGGTTGAATACTTTTTCCAACTCTGTGTTTCGGATAGAGAAAAGTAAAAAGGCGGTAAACTGCGGAGATTTTTAGCAGCGAAATTCTGACGTGTCGAACAGAGCTCTTCATCAGAGTATAATGCGGGCAGTCCGCTCGAAGCGTCAGTGTTTCGTTGCTCAGTAAAAATCACGGTAGTTTACCGTCTTTTCAGAGTGTCCCCTATACCCATTCACAAAATGCATTCACGTAAAAATATTTAGTCTTTTCACGAGTCACAAAAAATTGCAAAAACTCTTTCACGTTCACACAGAAATCGAGACAATCATGATTCACTTAAAAATACAAAAGAAATTCACGGATTAATATTTCGCATCATCTAACCGATTAATAATATTTCGCATTCTCGAAGTCTTTCTCTTCAATCTCAGAAGCATCCAGCGAGTTTCGGAGTTTGAAAGATTTCTTTCTGTCCTTGCAGTCCATTGTAAAGGTCTGTAAACACTGTGATCATGCAAAATTGCGCCCTGAAGCCTGAAGGTCTCCGTTTGACGAGTACAATCGTCTGGAGTTAGTCAGCTGAGTAAAATAGTCAAAATCATCTGTAAGTAGTGTACATGCTACTCCGGTGTTCATGACCAACTGTTGGAAGACAGACAAGGCAAACAACAGAAATTCCATAAATCCTAAAAAAACTGTTCACGCAAAACAGACGATTCACGAATCACGTTCAATTCTAGCCTTCATTCACGGTTCACGGTTAAATCAAAACTTACTTTCACGTGCACGTAAAAAGATTTGAAACCTTACGATCACGAATCACGGATTAAAAAAATCATAGATCACATTTCACGGGTAAGTAAAATAACCCAATCACACTTCACGCGAAAAGTATAGGGAACCTTCTTTTCATTTTGCTCAGAAGAAAGTAATAATTCCCCTTCCTGTCGAGCTTCCTAGCTGCGCTGATATTCAGTATAGATTATCCTGTGATTGCCTAGCGTCGTACTGTAAACACATAGCGTTGCCTGGTATCAGTGTATTTGTATTCCTGTGTTTACCAAAGAACGGGATAAAACATCTGAATATATTTTGAATCCAACTGAGAAACATATTTTTTATTCTCTAGTAATTAAACTCGATCCAAACTCATAGCGTTTGTGATTTGTTTAGCAAGCAGAAAAACCTAGATTTAATTACACTTTTATGGCATTCATTGTCTGAAGATTGGTAATGTACGCGTATATCAAATTAATATACATGAGGCAAAGGGGGTTTAGAGGCGATTAGGAATAATCCTGTTATTTGTCACAGTTCGTTATGGATTTCGAAAGGAAATCTTTGAAGTAGCGCTTTTATTAGAGAAGATTTCAGCGAAGTCCAAACAGTGTTACATAGTGACTTGCTTTGCCTCGACGATGCCCACCGTTTACGGAAAATAGAATATCATTTGGCTTGGTGTATTATATAGTTCATATAGTTCAATGCAGCCGCAAGAACAAATACATGGCAGACAAAGTTGCAGATTTATCTGAGTGGGTAGGTGACTAGATTATTGGATTATTATCAGGAAGTTCTCCAAGGCCGGCAAACCCCCACCGAGTGCAGCGTAGCTTGTCTAAAATTAGTCCTGATTGGTGTTGTATACTAGATATGTTGTATCAATCGTAAAACGCGTTGCTAAGTCTTGTGTATGTCTGGCCATAGATCATTTTCGGCCTGTACTGTTAATGAGCAGCTGGGTTTATTTATGTTGTCTTTTAGATTAGAGGTATGAGCTGGACTGACCGTCGGTGCATCTGAACAACACTCACTGATTTTCTTTATTCCGTCTACCGAATCCCCTTTTCTGTAGGAACTGTGTTAGTTCTATTGAAAATCGAAACATAAGTATACATTGTCTCATATACTTATGTTTGTATTAACGAGTTTGAGATAAACATTTTTTCTAACCAGTCACATTACACGGTTTAGCAATAACACCCAATACGTGATATTTTTCAGCAATGCATGCGATGGCCTTTCGGAGTATTATATTTGCTAATTTGTATTAGTGATCTGGGCTTGTGAAATAAGTTGTTTATTGCGTGATTGGTTGATTTATTTCGTGCTTAATGATGTAAGTTTTCGTTACGTATATGTCAGCATTTCTGAAGCTATTATTGATATAGTATTGTTTGGTTAGGAAGGACATTATATGTTTATGGATTGTTTTATGCTCTTGGAATTTTTAAAACACAGTTTAATTAAAACGAGTTTTGTTTACCTTCTCAAAACAAACTCTTTTCGTTTTTCTTTGATCAAAGTTTAGATGGGAACGAGTTGTGTTCTATGTTCGTTGGGACATTGTTATTCGGTATTTCTGCTTTGCGCTCGATTTATCGTGTCGATTGACAAGCGAATTATTTGAAATGAAACTCTGAGAGGGCAGATAGTTTATATTGAGTGAGATAAGGTTTCCGAAAAGCTTGGGGTGCAACCTTTCTTGGTCAACAGCAGTAGCAGCATCTGATTAAAAACAGCAACAACACAAACTGCAGCAGCAACAGCAATTACAACACCTACAGGAGCAACAGCAGCAGCAACAACAACAACAACAACAACAACAACAACAACAACAACAACAACAACAACAACAACAACAACAACAACAACAACAACAACAACAACAACAACAACAACAACAACAACAACAACAACAACAACAACAACAACAACAACAACAACAACAACAACAACAACAACAACAACAACAACAACAACAACAACAACAACAACAGCAGCAGCAGCAGAAGCCGCAGCATCAACAGCAGAAGCCGCAGCAACAGCAGCATCAACAACAGCAGCAACAACAGCAGCATCAACAACACCACCACTACCAACAACAACAGTAACATCAACAACAACAACAACTGCAGCAGAAGCCGCAGCATCAACAGCAGAAGCCGTAGCAACAATTATCAACAGCAGCAATAACAACATCAACAGCAGCAACAACAGCAGCAACAACAGCAGCATCAACAGCTACAACAACACCACCACTACTGGCAACAACAGCAGCAACGACCACAACAACAACAACAGCGACTACAACAGCAACAACGTCAACAGCATCAACAGCTACAACAACAACACCACTACTGGCAACAACAGCAGCAACAACCACAGCAACAACAGCGACAACAACAACAGCAACAGCAACAACATTATCAACAGCAGCAACATCAACAGCTACAACAACACTACCGACAACAGCATCATCAGCAACAACAACTAAACAAAGAAATAATTATCTTTTAGAAAACATTTCAAGTATTTAAAGAAGAAACTCGCCAGCAAGAATTCAAGTTGATGTTGATACAACAAACATGCGACAAAGCGATTGGCATTCCAGAGGAAGAGTTTCGCGTGACCATTCGCAAATGGGAGGTCATCAAACGCAAAGTGACAATTCTCGAACAAAAGTTAACATTAATGGGTCAAGGAGGCGGGAATCTGTCGCACCTGTACTTCTGGCTGAACGAGGCAGAGACATTGTTGGAAAGCTACGAGAAGGTTGAAGATTACAACGAGACTCTGTCTTTGAAATATAAGTTGACACAGCATAAGGTAATCAGCTAAGAAATATTGTTACACTTATGAGAGGGACACACTTATAGCTTAGGTCCGAAATTAAAGTGCCTATCTCACGTTTGGGGATTTTACATATTCGTAATATTTGGGTCTTCCTGAGCAAAATCATAATATATATTGTCAGCCGAAAATTTCATCTTCATGGACTTCATGGACGGAAGAGAGGGCCTCACGGCATGGCATTTAGCCTACCTTGCAAGAAGGGATGATTAAAGGGGTATTGGCAATAAAAATTAAGTTTGTTTAATTTGAAAGAACTCGTGAAATTATAATAGAAGATCTCTTACAACTTTTTTTGTATCTTTCTTCGTTTGTTTGATATGTAAATTAGATGGTCTCGCAAAATCACTTATGAAATGTTCAGTGTCACAAGGCGGTTTTACGTGCACAGTTTCAAGTTATTTCGTTGAACAAACTTGGAGATATAACTGATTTTGTTCGTACGTGTGAAAATACTGTTTATTATAAGTAATATTGGGCATTTCACTCGATTACATAGCGTGTACTAAGGATTTGGGGTGAAGGAAAATTCGAGTGTAGAATATATACATTTTAAGACCAAACCGGGACCAGTTGCGAAAAATGCAACTACACAGGCCTTCCGGCAGGAATTAAACCCACGACCTTGCGATTCTAGTGCAATGCTCTGACCAGTGAGCCACGGAGGGCGTTGCCGAGAGCTTGATCGCGAGTTCTGTGTATATAATAAGGTGGTAATGCCAGGAGAGAATTGGGTATATTATAAGTAATATTGGGCATTTCACTCGATTACATAGCGTGTACTAAGGATTTTGGGTGAAGGAAAATTCGAGTGTAGAATATATACATTAAAAATATATACATTGAAAATACTGTACCCTGCTCCTGACGTCAGAGACCATCTAATTTACATAATTATTAAACAAATTGAAATATCTTGAAAACGAAGAAAATATTGCAAAGGATCTTCTATTACAATTTCTGAGTTCTTTCAAATTAGACAAACTTAATTTTTGTTGCCAATGTCCTTTATACAGGTATTTTTACGTGAGACGAAAAGTAGCATGACACATCTCTTTGGGAGAGCTGAAAATATGCTGATCTCACCCGCCTTGTGCTTCGGCCCACCCTTTTCTAAATGTATTGACCTGTCTTTCGTTTGCAAATTATAGAACTTTTTTAAAGTGCTAGACGAGAAACGTTTGGCCATCGAGGATCTCAAGACAAGCGAAATAGATGGGGAGGTTGATGTGGAAGAAGGTGTACTCTGGGATGTTACTCAAAGATTTCAACTGGTAGAAGAGAAATGTCGCGCAGCTACCGACAAACTGTCGATGGAATACTACAAACACAGAGTTGAACAAGTTCTTGAAGCCTGTAAACAACAACTGTTGGAAGATGACGTGAAGTTTAGCTCTCAATTGCAAACTGAAGAAACGTTTCATAATCATTTGGTAAGATGTTTTATTATAGGATATGATCACTGACCTATATATAACTGGACTGCGGTCGCGTTCAAAAAGAAACACCAACACCAACAACATCACTACTAACAACCACCACCAACACTACCAACAACTGAACACCGCCAGCAACAACAACATCACTACTAACAACAACACTACTACCACCACCACCACCACCACCACCACCACCAACACCAACAACCAACAACAACAACAACAACAACAACAACAACAACAACAACAACAACAACAACAACAACAGCACCACCACCACCACCACCACCACCACCAAAAACACCAACACCAACAACATCACTACTAACAACCACCACCAGTACCAGCACTACCAACACCAACAACTGAACACCACCAACAACTGAACACCAGCAACGACAACATCACCACTAACAACAACGCTACTACTATCACCACCACCACCACCACCACAACCACCACCACCACCAATAACAACAACTGGACACCAACAACATCACCAGTAACAAGAACAAAAACAACAACAACAACAACAACAACTGGAAATATATTTTATATTTAACTCTATAGATTGTAATATTGTAAAACTTTGCACATAAATTCTGGCGTTCTGTTAAAACGTCAATTTTCTTTTTGTTGTTATGTATGGCACAGACATTTTTCCACGACAAGAAGTATGTGAAGAAGTTGGGTGGCTGGTGTAAGAGGTTAAGAAATGCTGTTGAGAAATGCCGCGTGACCATGACTGAAGAAGAGAAGAACGACATCGATTTATTTCTTCAAAGTGTTTCGATGGAATTTGAAAGCGTTCTGCACCGCGTGGCGAAAGACGAGCAAAAACTTCAGGACATTCGCTGTTGTTGGAGTGCTTACAATAGAGCTGTTCAACTATCCTTGCCATGGCTAATAGAAGCTGAGAGGCTTCTCAAAGAGGCTGAAATACACCAGTGCAAGGTAGGTGGTGTGTTTTTGGTCTGGTAAGGCAAAGCCGTTTCGTGTTGTGTTGTGTTGTGTTGTGTTGTGTTGTGTTGTGTTGTGTTGTGTTGCGTTGCGTTGCGTTGCGTTGCGTTGCGTTGCGTTGCGTTGCGTTGCGTTGCGTTGCGTTGCGTTGCGTTGCGTTGCGTTGCGTTGCTTTGCCTGTTGCGTTGCGTTGCGTTGCGTTGCGTTGCGTTGCGTTGCGTTGCGTTGCGTTGCGTTGCGTTGCGTT
Source organism: Corallium rubrum (assembly GCA_964035015.1). NCBI lineage: Eukaryota > Metazoa > Cnidaria > Anthozoa > Scleralcyonacea > Coralliidae > Corallium > Corallium rubrum. Next base: position 7,715,130 of record OZ036003.1, read on the forward strand.
GCGTTGCGTTGCGTTGCGTTGCGTTGCGTTGCGTTGCGTTGCGTTGCGTTGCGTTGCGTTGCGTTGCGTTGCGTTGCGTTGCGTTGCGTTGCGTTGCGTTGCGTTGCGTTGCGTTGTGTTGTGTTGTGTTGTGTTGTGTTGTGTTGTGTTGTGTTGTGTTGTGTTGTGAGTTGCATGGCCTTGCCTTGTCTTGCCTTGCCTTGCCTTGCCTTGCCTTGCCTTTGCCTTTGCCTTTGCCTTTGCCTTTGCCTTTGCCTTTGCCTTTGCCTTTGCCTTTGCCTTTGCCTTTGCCTTTGCCTTTGCCTTTGCCTTTGCCTTTGCCTTTGCCTTTGCCTTTGCCTTTGCCTTTGCCTTTGCCTTTGCCTTTGCCTTTGCCCTTGTCTTGCCTTGCCTTGCCTTGCCTTGCCTTGCCTTGCCTTGCCTTGTGTCTTGTCGTGTTACATTGTGTTGTATTGACCGATTGGTTTTTATTTACATACCAGGAGCATTTCTCAGATTTGGAGGATGTGCAAAACGATGTAGCCATGGCAACGGATGCTGTTAGATTACTCAAAAGTCATTCATGCGGTACATTGACAGCAACTCTAGATCAACAGTTGTCCGTCCTAGACCAAAGACTGCGGCGAGTAACAAGACGTTACACAAGGTTGGTCAAGTCTGAAAAGAGAAGTCCAAAGCTGGAGAAATACGAATGTTGTGTAGACGAGGTTATGGATTGGCTTGATGAGTCCGAGATGGTGGTGAATGAGGAGATAGCTGTGGGATTAGAGGAGTTGCAAGAACAACTTGATACCATGGAGGTAATGACTTCACATCTCTTCTCACTTCATCTTATTTCACCTCATCTTATTTGATCTTTTCTCGTCTTATCTCATTTCGTCTTATTTCATCTTATGCTATCTAACTCAACCTATTCCACTCCATCCCATCCGCATTCCATCACATCTCATCATATCCCATTCCATCTACATCTCATCATATCCCATTCCATCTACATCTCATCATATCCCATTCCATCACATCTCATCATATCCCATTCCGTCACATCTCATCATATCCCATTCCATCACATCTCATCATATCCCATTCCATCACATCTCGTCATATCCCATTCCATCACATCTCGTCATATCCCATTCCATCACATCTTATCATATCCCATTCCATCATATCCCATTCCATCACATCTCATCATATCCCATTCCATCACATCTCGTCATATCCCATTCCATCACGTCTCATCATATCCCATTCCATCACATCTCATCATATCCCATTCCATCACATCTCATCATATCCCATTCCATCACATCTCATCATATCCCATTCCATCTACATCTCATCATATCCCATTCCATTCCATCACATCTTATCATATCCCATTCCATCTACATCTCATCATATCCCATTCCATCACATCTCATCATCCCATTCCATCACATCTCATCATATCCCATTCCATCTACATCTCATCATATTCCATTCCATCACATCTTATCATATCCCATTCCATCACATCTTATATCCCATTCCATCACATCTTATCATATCCCATTCCATCACATCTTATCATATCCCATTCCATCACATCTTATCATATCCCATTCAATCACATCTTATCATATCCCAATCCATCACATCTTATCATGTCCCATTCCATCACATCTTATCATATCCCATTCAATCACATCTTGTCATATCCCATTCAATCACATCTTATTATATCCCATTCCATCTACATCTCATCATATCCCATTCCATCTACATCTCATCATATCCCATTCCATCTACATCTCATCATATCCCATTCCATCACATCTCATCATATCCCATTCCGTCACATCTCATCATATCCCATTCCATCACATCTCATCATATCCCATTCCATCACATCTCGTCATATCCCATTCCATCACATCTCGTCATATCCCATTCCATCACATCTTATCATATCCCATTCCATCATATCCCATTCCATCACATCTCATCATATCCCATTCCATCACATCTCGTCATATCCCATTCCATCACGTCTCATCATATCCCATTCCATCACATCTCATCATATCCCATTCCATCACATCTCATCATATCCCATTCCATCACATCTCATCATATCCCATTCCATCTACATCTCATCATATCCCATTCCATTCCATCACATCTTATCATATCCCATTCCATCTACATCTCATCATATCCCATTCCATCACATCTCATCATCCCATTCCATCACATCTCATCATATCCCATTCCATCTACATCTCATCATATTCCATTCCATCACATCTTATCATATCCCATTCCATCACATCTTATATCCCATTCCATCACATCTTATCATATCCCATTCCATCACATCTTATCATATCCCATTCCATCACATCTTATCATATCCCATTCAATCACATCTTATCATATCCCAATCCATCACATCTTATCATGTCCCATTCCATCACATCTTATCATATCCCATTCAATCACATCTTGTCATATCCCATTCAATCACATCTTATTATATCCCATTCCATCTACATCTCATCATATCCCATTCCATCTACATCTCATATCCCATTCCATCACATCTTATCATATCCCATTCCATCACATCTTATCATATCCCATTCCATCACATCTTATCATATCCCATTCCATCACATCTTATCATATCCCATTCCATCACATCTTATCATATCCCATTCCATCACGTCTTATTATATCCCATTCCATCTACATCTCATCATATCCCATTCCATCTACATCTTGTATCCCATTCCATCACATCTTATCATATCCCATTCCATCACATCTTATCATATCCCATTCCATCACATCTTATCATATCCCATTCCATCACATCTTATCATATCCCATTCCATGACATCTTATCATATCCCATTCAATCACATCTCATCATATCCCATTCCATCTGCATCTCATCATATCCCATTCCATCTACATCTCATCATATCCCATTCCATGAAATCTCATCATATCCCATTCCATCACATCTTATCATATCCCATTCCATCACATCTTATCATATCCCATTCCATGAAATCTCATCGTATCCCATTCCATCACATCTTATCATATCCCATTCCATCACATCTTATCATATCCCGTTCCATCACATCTCATCATATCCCATTCCATCACATCTTATCATATCCCATTCCATCTGCATCTCATCATATCCTATTCCATCACATCTCATCATATCCCATTCCATCACATCTTACCATGTCCCATTCCATCACATCTCATCATATCCCGTTCCATCACATCTTATCATATCCCATTCCATCCGCATCTCATCTTATCTCGCCTCACCTTACCCGTACCGTACTTCATTCCATCCGATTTATCTTATTCCATCCCATTGTCTCCTTCCATTCCATTTCATCTGTTCTTGTCGGATTGCATCCCGTCTCACTGGACTTCACCCTGACACCTGATCTGTCCCATCTCAGCTCATCTTATCTTATCTTATCTTATCTTATCTTATCTTATCTTATCTTATCTTATCTTATCTTATCTTATCTTATCTTATCTTATCTTATCTTATCTTATCTTATCTTATCTTATCTTATCTTATCTTATCTTATCTTATCTTATCTTATCTTATCTTATCTTATCTTATCTTATCTTATCTTATCTTATCTTATCTTATCTTATCTTATCTTATCTTATCTTATCTTATCTTATCTTATCTTATCTTATCTTATCTTATTTCGTTTCGTCTCCTTTCATTTCGTCTCCTCTCCTCTTATTCCACGCTACTTCACCCCACCCCACCCCACGACATCATTCCCTCTCATCCCATCTTATCTCATCTTATCTTCTTTTCCTTTATTTTATCAGCGGTTGGTAGAAGATCTGGACAAGAACGGTGCCGTTGTTCATTCCGTCAATGAAGTCGGCAAAACATTGATGGACGATAAAAAGATTGCTTCGTCGATAAAGGGAACTATTCTGAACGTGAATCGTCGTTTCGACAAACTTAAAACGAACTTACCTCAGAAACACAAAAAGTTAAAACATTTAGCACGAGTTGTTCAAACTTTATCGTCTGGTTTGGAGGAAGAGCTAATGTGGACGGAGAAAACGTGTCGCCTTTTAGAGCGAGGGATCGAGTTCACGAACTTCGAGGAAGTAACAACGCTGCATTCACGATACGAAATTCAAATGATGGAATCAAAGAGACATGGGGATAAGATCAAGGCAAAGAATAATTCGTGCTCGCAAATCGAAGCCATTGTTGGAAGAGAGAAGGCTGAACGTTTAAACGAACAACTGAGGATAATTAATGAAAAATGGAAGATTATCCAGGAGCGTGGAGAGTCGCAGCAAACCAGAGTACGTCACGTGTTTGTCACGTGGAACAAATTCCAGGAAGTCATAACTAGGCTTAGGAATATTTCAGAATCTAAGGACAAGGTACGTAAATACAAGCCAGTGACCTCTATATAGAACTGGAGTGATATCTTTGGCTTGTCGATTGAAGCCAAACATGGCGGACAAATAGACAATCGGCGGGCATGGGTTGAAGTTCGTATATTTTCAGTCCTCTGACGCGGTCTGATGAAGTCTGCATTTGGTCAAAAGACCGCGTAGGAAACTGAAACTATACGTATTATAGGTCTACATAATCTCTGACCGGTCGATGAGTAGCAGACAGATATCATTCCAGTTATATAGAGAGCTCGCTGATACAACCTCGTACTCTAAGGTGTTTGGGGCAAAAAGCAGGCTCCCTGTTTCCAAAATAGGGACCTTAAGCAAGCTGGGACGACGACGGCAAATAAGTTACTACATTTAAAAGAAACCATGATGATGGCATCGTATATTGTATGCTTTATGTATTTTGTATGATCTTTAAAAGGCAGCCATAGCTTCGACAGCGTGACGTATGCTAGATTAACGCCTAAGTAAACTAACAACTTTTTCTGTCCTTGCCATGCACAACGTTGTCTTGAAAACGTGAAAACGCCCCAGTTGACGTTGTATGTACAACGAGGACGGTGTTGGGATTACTCGTGGGACTGCAAATTATTCAACGTTTTGTTTTGGTTGAAAAATACTATTGTACTTGGGTCGTCGTCGAGACGTTCGCCTTGTGCTTGCTTAAGGTCCCTAATGACTTGGGGGCGAGGTTAATGTAAATATACAAATTTTGGTAGGTTGCAATCAATCTTGCAATACAGGAAACATCTGGGCGATTATTTGGGTTTTTTGTAGTCTTTGCTCTTTCGTTGCTCGATCTGCACTGAAACCTCAAAGAAATACTTCCTCATACAGATCTTGCACCTTAAAGTGCCACTAACCCCCCAAAATTTTTCTCGCAAATCTAAGAGCCCTTATTGAGTGGATTAGGCCAGTTAATAAATTATTGGTATTGGGCGTTTCGTTGATCTTCTGTAGACGACCAAAGTTGCATCTGCATGTCCCATGGCAGAGTAGGAAAGGGAATGGGTATATCCCTGGTGTTACGTCAGACAAGTCAAACAAGGAACTCCTTTGAGCTCTGTCTGGTGAATACATAGAATTTTTTGGGTTGAGAATTCATTTTCCCAACTACCTCAATGTAAAAATTCTATGCATTCAGCAGACAGAGCTCAAATGAGTTCCTTGTTTGGCTTATCTGACGTCACACCAGGAATATACCCATTCCCTTTCCTTCTCCGCCATGGGACACGCATATACCAATTTTTGCAACTTTGGTGGTCTACAGAAGACCAAAGAAATGTCCAATACCAATACCAATAATTTCTTCACTGGACTAATCCACTCAATAAGGGCTTTTAGATTTGCGAAAAAATTTTTTGGGGGTTAGTGGCACTTACAGAGCGAGCGTATAAAAGGGAGCCCCCCCCCCGGCTACGCACTGACAGTTTGAAAATGTCGACAGTCAAGTCAACAACGAGTCAGTGAGCTGGTGAAGTTTTGAGAATTATTATTTATTTATAACCTTTTTACCTTTCAATACACCAGGTAAATTGTAAAGAGAAACATAAGAGTCTTAGATAAAAACAATTCTGAAGTGATTAAATTTGTTTGGTCAAATAATTTGTAAAATATTTATGACCTTGCTTTCAAACGATGTTTGAAGGTCACGTTGAGCTGCTTTGTCTTTCGCCGTTTTTTAAAATAGAGTTCCACATAAAAGACAAGACTTTGATATTTAACTAAAACAGCCCATTTAAACGAAGACAATAAATAGTTTATTATATTAACTTTGCAAGTCAATATATCACAAATTGAGAACTTTTTAGTAGTCATTTGTCTGGCTTTCCAGACAACATGTACGGCCGGTCGTGCAAAAACAAAGTTGTCGTCGTTGGAAAGTGAGATGATGTTCAGACATCTACATGGAGATATTCATTATCAACATTCTTGGTGTATATAAAAGGGTCTTATAATTACAAGGATGGAAGATATGAATGAATAAGCAAAGAATACAGACATCTGCATTCAACAAGAAAAATGGTGAGACGCTTTGTCTTTTTCGTACGGTTTTTCCTCACCTTAGTTTTGTTTCGACGTATTGGAAGCGTAATTTTTCCGTCTTTCTACTCAAAATGATGTGTTACACTTGAAAAAGACAAATTCGACGTTTGGAAAGCGGCAAGTTTAATTTAAAAACAGTAAACAAGTCTCACAAAAGCTCCACTCTTCAGTCTTAGCCAAAGTTCCTCTGTAAGGCCGGAAGTAATTTTAGCTGTGTGGACCAATCAGATGCGTTTGGGCGGGATTGGCTGGGTACCTCAGCCAGTACTTATGCAGTCGCTCCGTGTTTAAGTCTTTCACTCGCGTTGTTGTGGGACAATTTTATCTTTTGTCTAACGCCAAACGATGTTACGTGTCAAGAGGAGACGTCTTGGAAAGCTATGCATGAAAGGATTAATAGTTTTTTAGTATGTATTTCACTTGTTATTCTAAGTATAGGTTAGTTTCCGAACCCGAGGTAACTACGTCAGTTACTTACCGTCATGCTAAATCTGTTCCTTACGAACAATTATTAACTATTGCTAACATGTCAACTTTGAAAGACCGTAGAATACGCCAATCTTTAATGTTACTTTATAAGTGTATTTACTTAAGTGGACCTCGGTATATTAGTGATTTCTTTAATTTCAGAATATCTGATTATAATTTAAGAGGTAATGGTACAATTCTTAGCCAGCCTCATTTTAACTTAATGTGCATCAAAAAGTCTTATTCTTATGTAGTTACTAAGTATTGGAATAATCTTCCTCTCGATGTTCGTCAATCCGTAAACTTCAATGAATTTAGAAGCAAGCTCAACAATATTGTATTTTAGCAATACTACATATATTTTTGAATTTTTTAAATATTTATGTAATGTAATGTAATGTAATGTAATGTAATGTAATGTAATGTAATGTAATGTAATGTAATGTAATGTAATGTAATGTAATGTAATGTAATGTATTGTAATGTAATTCTCAGGATCGCATTTTGAACGAGCTTTAATAGCTCATAGGCGAAACGTGATTAAATAAATTATTCTTATTCTTCTAGGGCAGAAGGCCCGAGGTAAATAACTGACGTAGTTACCGAGGTTGAGGTAACTAACCTACTTAGTTCAAGATCACAGAGGTTGCCTGAGAAATCTGAGATACTGAGTTCATTATCACAGAGGTTGTCTAAAAAACACTTCAGTCGCGATGATAAATCCTTTATCACATTTGTGACCACTGATTAAAGCTTATTTTCCCAGCTAATATATATTAGCCTGGGGCAATTAACTTGACTTACGCGTGGTTGACATCAAAGGTTGGGTTGTTAGATTGCATGTAGTCACATATTTCGAATATGCATTAACAGTAATTATCTTTTGTTTAAAAGGACGAAAGTATCCTCATCGAAGGGGAACAAATTTGTGATGAAATTATAGAGAGGAAACAGGAACTTTGTGACATCGTCGCTAGCGAAGTTGGCGGCAAAATTGTGGAAGAAGATGCGGTTACAGCAGTGGAGGAATGGCACCGAGTGACTCGAAATCTCAAAATCTACGAGCTTGTCAATGAGATGGAAGAAATGAGCGAGGAACTTCCTGAGAAACTAGAAAGTGCGTGTTGTGATTTTCGAGCACAGATTCAAAGTATTAGTGAAAGTGTTGATCTGGAGAAGTCTTATCAGGTTAGTCTGAAATGTAAATGATGATGGTGATGATGATGATGATGTGGCGATGGTGATGATGAAATGTAAATTATGATGATGATGATGATGATGATGATGTGACGATGATGTGGCGATGGTGATGATGAAATGTAAATTATGATGATGATGATGATGTGGTGATGGTGATGATGATGAAATGTAAATTATGATGATGATGTGATGATGATGTGGTGGTGATGATGATGAAATGTAAATGATGACGGTGATGATGATGATGGGGATGATATGACGACAACAATGGCAATGATAATGATAGCGATAGTGATGATATGATATATTTATACACGCGTAAAAATCTCACAAGTTGTTACAGTATTGTTGCCTGAACAATGCTGTAGCCACGTTGTTATCATGTGTGAACAACCTTGATGAATTAACAATATTGTTCATCATTGTTTCATGTTGTTACAGCTTCATGAAACAACAGCAGTTGTCCACGCATGTATGTGAAACAACCGAAGGACTGGTTGATACACCAGTCATGTTCACAATTGTTGTAACATTGTTCTTCAGCCTTGTTACTTCATCATGCTGTTACAACATGCTGTATCATGTGCGAACAACGTTGTTGGCTATAAAAATGTGCTGTTAGAAAAACTTGTTCATGACTGTTGATGTCTCTGTGAACAAGTTGTTCGAACTATAAGTGAACAACTTGTTCACGTGGTGTAGCACAACATTGTTCACGTCTGTTAACAAGCGTGAACAAGTTGTGCGTTTTTACGCGTTTATATGATATGATATGATATGACATGATATGATATGATATGATATGATATGATATGATATGATATGATATGATATGATATGATATGATATGATATGATATGATGTGATATGATATGATATGATATGATATATATATTTAACAAATAAAACATAAAGCTCCGTGCATATGTACTCTTATAAAGGCACGTTTGACGTCATTTGAACACGAAAGAAGTTGAGTAGAGGCACGAGGCGATAGCCGAGTGCCTTTACACTTCTTTCGTGTTCAAATGACGTCAAATGTACCTTTATAAGAGTACATATGCACAGGAGCGGTATGTTTTATTTGTTTTATAAAATAAGAAGAAGCAAAACCAAGCTAAAAGTGAGGTAGTTTTGGAATTTGGCGGGCTTTTACGGCCAGCTGACGCTATTCTACGCCATTTTACGTCATTCATGATCTATGTTCTCTTATAAATGCACGGAGTCCAGCCAATCAGAGCGTGCGTGGAGGACACCTTATTTTATATATATATATATATATATATATATATATATATATATATATATATATGATATAATGGTAGTGGTGATGATGGTAGTGATGGTGGTGATGACGACGACAATGGCAATGATAGCGATAGTGGTATGATGACGATGGTGATGCTGATGATGATGGTGATTGAGTCTAAACATTAACATTTCAGGATTTTTCTATTGCATAGACTACAGTATCTGCGGTTTTATGTCGAACGAGAATTCAAGAGCTGGAAGATCAGATAAACGCCGGTGAAGAATTGTTTCACAACTCAGATGACAAAACTATTGCGTTGTACGAACAGACGAGAACCAAATGGACCAATGTGAAGGAGAAGTTGCTTTCAGAAGAAACAAAATACAGGAAGTTAATGGAGGATCTTGTGGGATTTATTCAGAAAGAAAAGGATATTAATGATTGGCTAAGAAAAGCAGAAGAAGTCGTGGCATCAGTAGAGAATATTGAAGATGGTCAAAATGTCGAAGAAATCTTTAAAGTATTTGAGGTATGTGTAGGATCGACTGACTCTGGGTACACGAATAATGAAAGAATTGAGAACAAAATTATGATTGGAGTTAAATTAATAGTTAAAAGCTGAAAACGCTAACCAAGTGTTATCCTAACCCCCAAAACAGCCCCCAATATTTAATTACTTTGGGAAAGGACTCATACTTATTCTCCTTATCATCATCAGCACCATCATCATCTTCATCATTATTATCATCATCACCATCATCACCATTATCGTCATCATCATCTTTATCATCAACAACAACAATATTATCATCATTGTCATCGTTATTATCATTATTATCATCATCATTATCATCGTCATCATCATCAACAACAACATCATTATCCTCGTCATCATCATCATCATCATCATCACCACCGCAATCATCACCATTCTCATCATCATCATCATCATCATCATCATCATCATCATCATCATCATCATCATCACCACCACCACCACCACAATCATCACCATTCTCATCATCAGCAGCATCATCATCATCATCATCATTATCATCATCATCATCACCACCACCACCACCACCACCACCACCACCACCACAATCATCACCATTCTCATTATCATCATTGTTGTTACATTTACAACTCTCTTTTATAGTCAGTCACTGAGCAACTGGGAAGCAAGTTTGGTTTATCGCAGGATCTTGTACATCATAAAGATGACATCATGACCGTCGTATCTGTTCCAGTGATTGAAAACCGTTACCACAGTTTGGTTGAGAAAGCATCGAGAGTGAAACATCAGTTGGAAATACTCCAAAGAAAGGTACCAGCCATGAAACAGTATTTGCTACACCGTAGCACGAGTAAAGAACACGTTGAATGGCTGACTGAAATTAACACCGCTTTGCAAGGGTTGTTTGTCCTGGACACTCGTGAAAGCGCTGAAATTGAGATGAAAACTCATTCTGCAGTCACCGTTGCTCTGCTGAACAGCAAAGAAACGGTAGAACAAGCTATTACGGACAGCAGTAATCTAGACCTTGTTACCAGCTCCTTGGAGTCTGTAGAAAAGCAAGATGATTTGCAGGAACTTTGGAGTAATGTTCAGGAGACCGCATCTAGGAAAACAAAAGAACTGGAGGAAACGATGGATTTGTGGAACTCTTACGAGAAAGACTCGGAGTATGTGACGACATGCTTGACTAAGGGAGAGATGGTACTGACACAAGTAAAGTCGATCCAAGAAAATAAGAAAGATGTTTTACTCGAGTTGTTGGAACAAATTGAGGTAAGAGTATAATTCTTGAGAACATTCAAAGGGAATCAGGAACGAAATTTCGAAAACTGTTGCTTCAAATTTCTCTTAAAATACCGTTAACGTCTGATATAAGGCCCCCAAGAAATAAGGTTAGCCTCTGGAAATTAGCTAATAACACCAAAAGTCCTAGAGTCTTAGACACAAAAATCCCTAGAACATGGTCTAATTGATTGAAGTGCCAGTCGTAATTTATAACATAGCTTTGATATAGCAACGTTTTTGATTGGCTGTCGTGCGTGCTCCATAACTCGATGGAGCACGGCAAAAAAGCGCGGGGAAAAAATTCAAAACAAAACTGAGATTTAAATTGACTTTTTACTGCCTTTTATATTATCAAAATACCAAGTCATTTAATTTTATTGAGTAATAAAGAACAACGTCCCAGAAGACATAAACTGGGTCTGGGTAACCGAGTTTAAACTATCCTTTTGGTTGGATTTTAGTGAACTTTTTAAAAAGACTTTGAAAGGCTACGAAAGTAGAAAAACACAACAACCAAAACGATTCGCCGGCTTGTGAAAGGATTTAATGCTATGTTATAAAAGAAATGGCTCATGGTTTAGTGTGCTCCATCGAGTTATGGATGCACTTGGGAAATTCGGAGAGCACCTCGGCTACGCCTCGACCAACTCTTGCGATTTTTTCGTGCTCTCCCAGTTTCCCGCGTGCATCCATAACTCGATGGAGCACGCTAAACCATGAGCCATTTCTTAAATACCCAAATCTCTCCTCGGCATTACCATTGTTATACATATGCAGAACTCATTGGCTGAGCTCTCGGTAACAGTCTCCATAGCTCAGTGGTCAGAACACTACAATAGTACCGCAGATTCGATTCCAGTCAGAAGGCCTTCATGTTGTATTTTTGCAGCTTGGTTCCAATTTTTTTTTACCAGAAATCCCTATACAATATGCAGTTTAATCGAGTGACACGCCAGATATTACTTGTAATATACACTTGTTGACTTTTGCCTCGGGAAACATCGAGTTTTACGGTCCCTCAGGCTGCAATGTCACCCTCGGGCTTTGCGTTTTGTTATATACCAAAGACTTTTAAAATACAAAACACCAAACTGACTCGAAACTTGCAAAAGGCAAAAAGACTTACCAAAACACTGACTTTGTCTTCGTATTTCAATTCAACTAAACAAATACACCAGACTCAACAAGTACAAAGAACAGCTTTAAATTTATCCAGGTTTTCTTCAGACCTTCTTTTAAGAGATGTATAGATATTCTTTCCTTTGGAAAATGGACTATTTCGTACCAAACAAGCTCGAAACAGCTCTTGTTTTCAAAATGTTCCGAAAAGTCCAAAGTTCTTGATCTGATGCAATAATCATTGTGTATTCACGTGAACAGCGCATGTTTAAAGCTGACGTCAGAGGGAAACATTGCACTGTTTCCTTCTTCATTGTTGACGTCAGAGGGAAACAGTGCAATGTTTCCCTCGGCAGAAAGAAACATTGAGTTTGTTGAACAACACGTGACCATGATTTGACCAATAGGATTTCATCTTTGGCAAACGAAAGTCTTTAGTATATAACAAAGTGTAATATACCCAGTTCTTCCACCAGCATTGCCACTATTTATATATGTACAGAATTCGTTGACATAGCTATCAGTAACAGCATTCGTAGCTTATGGTCAGAGCACTAGCTGCGGTATACCAGCGTCGCAGAGTTGCAGGTCTTCATATTTGTATGTTTTCTCTCGGATTTACATGGTGTATAGACCACTCTTCGATATACTGGCAATATTTTATATATTTTTGTATACACCAAAGGAGTCCTTTGAATATATGTAAAGCCAGCGTTTATTATATATCGGACGTTTAAATACTGATTCGTTTGATGAACAATATCAGGGGCTGGAAACGGCCGACAGCGAGCCGTGAAAGCCCTTATGTTAATAATTTTATTCTTGTCCTATAGGTGGAAAAAACAAAGTTAGAAGGTTCAGCAGATGTGTTGAAGGAAATGGCACATACAGCTGATCAACTTAAGTTAAAAGCAAGCGTATCAGGAGCTGCAGCCATTGAAACAAAACTGAACGACACTTCACGTTTGAACGAATTCCTTCTTGACGAAATGGCGACGTATTCTTGCTTTCTGCAAGGTCTTATTGGAAAATGGGAAACCTTGCAAAGTCGAGTTGGGGAGTTAACATCTTGGATGGAGTCTACTGAAGAAAAATTGGAAACTCTTGAAAAAAATGAAACTCTGTCCAATGTTTGGCTGACTGATATCAAGGTTTGTCTTTTTGTGTTTTTACTGTTGGAATGGTGAGGTGAAGTGAAGTGAAGTGAAGTGAAGTGAAGTGAAGTGAAGTGAAGTGAAGTGAAGTGAAGTGAAGTGAAGTGAAGTGAAGTGAAGTGAAGTGAAGTGAGGTGAAGTGAGGTGAGGTGAGGTGAGGTGAGGTGAGGTGAAGGTGAAGGTGAAGGTGAAGTGAAGGTGAAGTGAGGTGAAGGTGAAGGTGACGTGAGGTGAAAGTGAAGGTGAAGGTGAAGTGAGGTGAAGGTGAAGGTGAAGGTGAAGGTGAGGTGAAGGTGAAGTGAGGGTGAGGGTGAAGGTGACGTGAGGTGAAGGTGAAGGTGACGTGAGGTCAAGGTGAGGTTGAGGGTGAAGGCGAAGGTGCGGTGATGGGAAGGGAAGGGAAGGGAAGGGGAGGGAGGGGAGATGAGGTGAGGTGACGTGAGGTGAGCAAAGTGAAGTGAAGGGAAGGCGAAGCGAGGTGAGGCGAAGCGCTGATGTGATGTGATGTGATGTGATGTGATGTGATGTGATGTGATGTGATGTGATGTGATGTGATGTGATGTGATGTGATGTGATGTGATGTGATGTGATGTGATGTGATGTGATGTGATGTGATGTGAATGTATAAAGTTTATACAGTTTCGTGACTATATTATCATTGGTATTTCAGACAATTTCTTCAGATGTCTTACGGCGACGAGGAAGCATAGAGAACTTGACTGACGATGGTTGCAGTTTATTAGAGGAGTGTCGTGATATCGAAGGAATTCAGATGAAGAAACGGTTGATTGAGATGCGCCAGCGATGGGATCGACTTTATCAGAAAGCGATGGAATGCGAAAAGAAAAGGAAAGCTGAATTGAGACCTTTAGAACAGTTCCAAACAGCTTCATCTGAGTTTGAATCTTGGCTTGACTGTGTAGAAGAGCAATGGAAAAGCACTGTTGTTGGGACTTGTAGCGCTGAGGACGTACGACAGCAAATAGACACATGTCAGGTAAGAGTAGGAATACAGTTTATGTAAGGATGAAATGGGGAGATCCAGCGGTAGTGAGAACCATGTGTAGGGCGGGGGAAAGTATATATGGGGACAGTGATAGGCTTGGATTGGCCATTGTGTCATTTTGGCTTAGAACAATGGACAGCCATTGTTCTACAATACTCAGCCATTGTTCTATAGCAAAATGGGACAATTTGGGACTTTAAGATCCACGACGCGGCAAGCTCGATGACACGCCTTAAAAACAAACAATTCTTAATGAAAACAAAGTGAATGCATAATTTGTAATCCCAAGAGTATATTTATCAATACCGTCCTCGTTCTGTGAACAACGCCACTCTCAGCATTTTTACGTCTTCAGAACTACGCGAACACGTTGGGAAGTGAGAGCTGATTCTTAACGTTGACATCAGCTCAGACACTGCAGCCGTTTTAGCAAAAACTGGAGCGTCTTGGAAGTCATTAAACAAGCTTAAACATGAAATACGGCAGTTAATTTACTGTGTCTTCTTTTAAATGTATTCATTTTTAACCTTTTTAAAGCCGCGTCGTCGAGCTAGTCGCGTCGTAGATCTTAAAGTCCCTAATAGCTAGTTCAAACCTAGGACGAACAAGTCAATTTGGACAGTGTTTTTTTGTTGCTGTGGTATTGCTTTTTATTCCCGTTGTACTTTGATGAAGGGCATGCAGTTGCCGGGTTTTGGGTGAAGAGGAGGGCAGGAGCCGAGGGTTGGCGGGCGAGGAGATAAAAACCTGCTTGCCAAAAAGACTGGTTGTTACGCAGGCTATTAGTTCACCAGCTTTTCCCTTTGCTATATCTAAAACACTGCCTACAATGTATATAAGTCGGAAAACAACATTTTAAGAATTTATTTTTTATCATATGTTCCAAGTGCATATTACTAAAAACTAAACTAATCTTATTTATACTGGATATTTCTATCAGTTAAAAGCTAACTGTTCTCCCTAGAGGTCCAGTAAGGGCCGTCCCTCATTGGTCAGATAACTGCTGAGAGCAGGAATTGAACCTGGGTCGCAGAGGTGAAAGGCACGTGCGCTAACCACTGTGCCACCAACACCCCTGACCATTAAAATAGTGCCAAAAATAATAGACATCTTACGTATCTAAATTATTCCAGAGTATATACATTTGAATTTATTAAATTTGCCACTTAACGTGTGGCAGGAGAGAGGAACAGAACTTTCGTCCCAATTGACACCAAACTCCTATGTGTAGACAACTAAGACCTAGGTGTTGATTTTACGGAGGGAGGAAAACCGGAGAACCCGGCGAAAAACCCTCGGAGAACAGGAGAGACCAAATAAACTCTACTCACATAAGTCCCAAGCTGGCGGAGGACGGGGTTATTCCCAAACGGTCACCCATCCAAGTACTAACCCCGTCCGACCGGGCTTAACTATTGGTGAAAGGCAGCGCCCTAACAGCACATGTTGATTTTAATATAAGTGAGCCTTTGGGCTTTACCATAATAAGTCTTTGTCTTATTTTGCTAGATGCTAATAGATAACTTGGCTAAACACACGGAGCAGTTAGAAGATTTAATTTGGCAAGGATCTCAAATATCTAGTGGAAAGTTTGCTTCAAAAGTTGATTTGAAGAGCAAGCTAAAGAGTTTGGACCATCGTTGGGAATCATGCCATAAACAAGCCCAAGAAAGGTTGACCGCTCTTCAGAGCGTCGAAGTCGAAGTAGCTGACAAAGAAAAGGCGTTTCTTGAAATTCTTGCCCGCGTCGACGATTTTTGTGAAACTGTGAGCAAAGAACAAACAATGAAGGAAAGGACACGAAAAAGTTTGGAAAGGTCTTTGGAAATTTATGAGGTATAACTATAAAGTATTTAAAGTGCCTCTATGAAACGAAAATTAAGTTTGTCTTATTTGAAAGAACTCCTAGAATGACAAAGTAACATCTTTTGCAGTTTTTCGTTTCCTTGCTTCGTTCTTGAGATATACCTGTTTGTTTAAAGTGCCTATGAAGCGAAAGTTATTATTGCCTTAAATGCATGAAAGAACTCTTAAAACTACAACGTAACATCTTTTGCAGATCTTCGTTTCCGTGCCTCGTTGTTGAGATATTTCAGTTTCTTTGAAATGCAAATTAAACACTTTGACATTACACGTGCATAATGAGTTATCGGAGAAAGTGCTATATCTTTGCTATTATCAAACGAAATCACTTTGAAGCCGATCCTGTGCATCTATTTCGCATACAACATTAGACATACAGATTTTTAATTGACTTCGTTTGATAATAGCAAAGATACCGAATCTTCTCTGATAACTCATACACGTGTGACGTCAAAGTGTTTAATTTGCATATCAAAAAAATTGAAATATCTCAACAACGAGGCACGGAAACGAAGATCTGCAAAAGATGTTACTTTGTCGTTTTGAGAGTTCTTTCATTTAAGACAATAATTTTCGCTTCGTAGGCACTTTAATATGCAAATTAAACATCTTGACATCACATGCATGTGCGTAATGCAGTTATCGGAAAGTTATATAGCGTTTCTATTATCAAACCAAATTAATTTGAAGGATCCATGTGGGTGTGTTTTCTACCAAACACCAGATTTGTAGAATTTTTAAGTGATTATGTTTGATAATAGCAAAGAATATATACCCTCCTTCGATAGTCATGTAGGTGTGAAGTCAAGGTATTTAATTTTCATATCAGACAAACTGAATTATTATACAATACTGATACAATCTCAACTGTGATTGGCTACAAACCTACAGACAATTCTTGATGTCTTGCCACCTACAAAATATCAAAAATTATCTGTAGCTATGACGCGCTGGCCAGCGGTTTGAAGAAAACAAACATGGCGGCCGTCCTTAGGAGTGAAGATCAGAAGCGGATTAATCCGGCGGATTTGGCACGTTTTGTTGACGCTAAAACCACCAAGAAAGAACAAGCGAGCTACACATACAGCTGTTAGAGTTTAAAGCAGGGTTTGAAAGAGAAAATTGTATTTGAAAGCGAAAAAAGTTAGCGAACCTCGAACTGAACACAGTATGAATATTTACTATTTTTACCTAACTTTGTAAAAAAATTTCTAAAGGCTTCTACATTTATAATCGTATAATAAAACAATTATTGAATTCGGTTATCGCATGATATCAAGAATTATCAAGGCCTCTGTTTGTGTTATCCGCCTCAGCCTTCGGCTTCGGCAGATAACAGTACACAAACCTCGGCCTTGATAATTCTTGATATCATGCTCAACCTCATCCAATAATTGTATAATATGGTTTTCTTCTTATCTTCATGGTCGGTCACAAAGATGTTATTTTTCAGGTTCCCTGTCGACCCCTTTGGAACTTTGTTTGGGAGTACCACAGGGCTCTATCTTGGGCCCTATATTATTTTTGACGTATATGAACGACCTACCATTATCAATTAATAAATCTGAAGTTGATATTTACGCGGATGACACAACCATTTGGTCAAGCGGTAATACTTGTTCTGAAATCGAAGAATCTCTACAAACCTCTCTTGACAGTGCCCGTAGTTGGTTTGAACTAAATGGTATGAAACCTAATATAACAAAAACCAAACATATGCTTATTGGAACAGTCCAAAAGCTTCGGTACGCTCATAAGCCTAATGTGGATCTTTTCTTAGGTGATACCAAGTTGAATGAGGCGATTACCGAAAAAATCCTAAGGGTAAAATTTGACAAGCATATGAAATGGAACAATCATGTTGACTATCTTATTAGCAAATTAAATTCGAGAGTATGCCTTTTGACAAGAGCTAAAAATTATCTTACTATCCACTGTAGGAAACTGCTATATAATGCACTAATTAAGCCTATTATGGAATACTGTTGTACCGTCTGGGGCAACTGCTCAAACGGTAATCTGGAGAGACTATTAAGAATTCAGAAACGATGTGCTAGAGTTATACTTAACGCAAATTATTATGATAATTCTGTAAAATTATTTACTGAATTGGGATGGCTTCCAATCGATGATATAGTGCGTACCAAAAAGCTTTATATGTTTCATAAGATTAGTCTTGGTCATTACCCCGAGTACTTTACATCATATATCAATTATCTCAACGAAGCTCATCAACACCGTACCAGAGCGGCAGTTAAAAATAATGTCGTTTTACCAACTTGTAAAAGAATGTCAGGTAGCAAAACTTTCCATACTAGTTCCATCCGTCTCTGGAATGATACTGACTTGTCAACAAGAAACATTGTATCTCACAAGAGTTTTTTGGAAAGGATACAAGCTAATGTTCTGAAACAAAACGCATTTTTAGAACATTTCACAATTTCTAGAACTTATTAACTTACTCGAACATATTGACCTATACTTCTTTTAGATTCCTTATTATTTGTAATATTTTAAACTGGTAGGAGGGCCACTATGAAAACTACTAGGTAACTAGTAATAGTGTTTACCCTCATTAAATAAATAAAAAGTCTTTCAACACGAAGCAAGAAAATGAAAAACTACAAAAGATGTTACTTTGTCAGTGTTCTTAATTTTACAGACTTAATTTTTGCTTCAGTCTTTGATATTTTTGAAGCATTTGCAAATAACTGCTACTCTGAGTCTAATAGCGTATATAGCCAACAAATTACTGGAATATATATACGACGGCCCACGATAAAAATCAAGAACTTCTCTGTCCGTGGAACACTTTATCTAGCTCTCGTCCGTTCCCAACTCGCTTACGCATCGCAAGTCTGGGCTCCACAGTCTGTCGACCTTATCAAGCGCACGGAACGCGTCCAAAGACGCGCATCAAAATATATAATGGACCTACCCTTCTTCTGTGACATCAGTTATAACCATCGTCTCTTAACGTTAAATCTACTTCCTTTATGTTACTGGCACGAATACCTTGACATGTTGTTCCTTTTCAAATCAAATCGTAACATTATTTACTTAAGCAGTGACATACTACCAGAACCTCAAAATTCAAATAGACCTACACGATCAGCAAACCCAAACTGTTTACAGTTTCAGACAACAAAATGTAAAACATCTACGTATCAGAAATCATTTTTAATTAGGACAACTAGAATCTGGAACGTATTGCCAAGGAACTTAACAATTAAATGTATAACTTTAAAAGACTTTAAAAAAGGACTATATAATTACTATAATTTAGCACTAGAACACTGTTTTAATGCAGATGATCCACGAACATGGAAATCGATATGCATCAAATGCAACAAAGCTCGTGATCTAACTAAATCGATATCGTGTTGTTTTTAGCTTAATGTTTGTAATTATCTGGTGTACTGTAGCTGTATTTGTTGTAATCTTTAGGGATCGCAGTAATTGGCGTAAGCTGTTGCGGTTGCCCTGCCAGTTGTTTTTGTCGATGTCTGTACGTATTGTTTAAGTATGGCAAAGCAAATAAAATAAAATAAATAAAATAAAAATATATCTTGCACTGTTTTATCTCTCTAAGACTTGTCTGTATTTTTTAGAGTATAGAACGGGAAATTCTGGAATGCAGGGAAACCGTCGAAAGCAACGTAGCTTGTTTCAAGGAACTTGGATGTAGTTATGATTTGGTTGATCAGGAGAAGATTCAGAAGAGATGCGACGATTTCGAGACGCGGTGGGAGGAGATTCAGAAAGTTATACCGGAAAGAGTGAGTGTTATTCGCGAAGAGCGCGATAGTTGGCTTCGATTTGACGAAAAATTGCAACAGTTTCAATCGTGGTTAGGTGAAGTTGAGAGAATGTGCGAGGAATGGAAGACGCAGGAAAATTCTGATACATTAGTCAAGAATCTTGAGGTAATCAGCGTCGTCTTCTTCGTCTTCTTCCTCCTTCTTCCTCTTCCTCAATTTCTTCTTTTTCCTCCTCTTTCTCTTTTTTCTCCTCTTCTTCGTCCTTTTCCTGTTCTTCCTCCTCGTCCTCCTCTTCCCCCTTTTCTTCGTTTTCCTCTTTTTTCTCCTCTTCTTTCTTGTCTTCTTCCTCTTCCTCTTCTTTTTCTTCCTCCTCTTGCTCCTCTTCCTGTTCTTCCTCCTCGTCCTCCTCTTCCCCCATTTCTTCGTTTTTCTCTTTTTTCTCCTCTTCTTCCTCCTCTTCCTGTTCTTCCTCCTCTTCCTGTTCTTCCTCCTCGTCCTCCTCTTCCCCCTTTTCTTCGTTTTCCTCTTTTTTTCCTCTTCTTTCTTCTCAGCTTCTTCCTCTTCCTCTTCTTGTTTTTCTTCCTCCTCTTCACTTCTTCCTCTTCCTCTTCTTCTCTTCTTCTTTTTCTTCCTCTTCTTCTTCCTCCTCTTGCTCCTCCCCCTTTTCCTTTTTCTCCTCCTCCTCTTGATCATCATCATCATCATCAACATCATTATAATTATCACTACCTACATCATATGATAGATGTTTAATGCTTGAACTTATTTTTTCTGCTTTCACGCCTGTTGTTATTTATTCTTTGCTTACAGTGCCTATGAAGCGAAAATTATTATTGTCTTAAATGAAAGAACTCTCAAAACGACAAAGTAACATGTTTTGCAGATCTTCGTTTCCGTGCCTCGTTGTTGAGATATTTCAATTTTTTTTGTTATGCAAATTAACACTTTGACGTCACACGTGTATAATGAGTTATCAGAGCAGGTTCGGTATCTTTGCTATTATCAAACGAAATCACTTAAAAATCTGTATGTCTAATGCTGTATACGGAATAGACACACAGGATCGGCTTCGAAGTGATTTCGTTTGATAATAGCAAAGATATAGAACTTTCTCCGATGACTCATTATACACGTCTGATGTCAAAGTGTTTAATTTGCATATCAAAGAAACTGAAATATCTCAACAACGAAGCACGGAAACGAAGATCTGCAAAAGATGTTACGTTATAGTTTTAAGAGTTCTTTCATTTAAGACAATAATAATTTTCGCTTCATAGGCACTGTTAATGCTCTTTAATGATTTTTTAACAGAAGCTTCAAGATGGTTATCGAGAGAGGCAAAAGAACTTCGAAGTGTTCGTAGAAGAAGGTCGCCAGATTCGAGAGGTCCTTTGTGACGAGAAACAGCGGGAGGAATTGAGCGCGACTTTAACGAACATGACCCGACTTTGGGACGAGTACTCACGATGGGCAGCTGGACGGTATCAGCTTGCTGTACTGTCGACTTATTACGAACAGTCCTCGCTTGCTGTCGTGAAATATCTGGATAAAATTCAGACTAAGATGACTACAATTGATATCCCATCAAAAGTTGCGGCGAAAATCAACCAAGACACCGAAAGGGCAAAGGTTGCTAAATTTTCTTCTTCTTCTTCTTCTTCTTCTTCTTCTTCTTCTTCTTCTTCTTCTTCTTCTTCTTCTTCTTCTTCTTCTTCTTCTTCTTCTTCTTCTCCTTCTCCTCCTTCTTCTCCTCCTTCTTCTTCTTCTTCTTCTTCTTCTTCTTCTTCTTCTTCTTCTTCTTCTTCTTCTTCTTCTTCTTCTTCTTCTTCTTCTTCTTCTTCTTCTTCTTCTTCTTCTTCTTCTTCTTCTTCTTCTTCTTCTTCTTCTTCTTCTTCTTCTTCTTCTTCTTCTTCTTCTTCTTCTTCTTCTTCTTCTTCTTCTTCTTCTTCTTCTTCTTCTTCTTCTTCTTCTTCTTGTTATTATTATATGCATGACAAAGTTACTACATTACTACATTCTGATTGGTTGAGAGGAGTACAATTATTTTATTAATTGTACTGCAGTTCAATTAATAAAAATAGAGAAGGCCCTGGGAGCGATGTTGGCGCCGAATTTGGTTTGAATCAGACAATCAAATTTTTGAAAAACAATACCTTTTAGGTTCTGGTAGAGGAGTGGAGTAAAAAATGCCAAGATTTGGATGTTGTCGTCGGAGATGGTCACCTCGTGATGAAACAGAAATCAGCTGGCGAGAACCTGGCATTTGAGGAAGAAATAAAAAGCTTGGGCGAGAAATGGAAAACAGTTCTTTCTGAAGTCGAAAGTCAGAAAAAGGAAGTCGAAATTACAGCTAGGAAATGGTGGGAGTTTACAAGAAACAAAATGAAGATGATTCGCTGGCTTCATCGTAAGGAAAACGACGCTGGGTTGGATAAACCTCTGGTTTGTGCCGTTGATAATCCTCAAGAACAGCTAGAGAATTACCAGGTGAAAAAATTACAAGATTTTATGTCTACTTTTCCAGTTTTAACAACCAAGTCAATATCCAGCAGCAGTTTTTTATCACATATAAAACACCGAGCGATAGTCGAGTATTTTATAGTAATATTTAAAACATGAGCAACTGTTTTATCAGATTTAAAACGCGAAGCGATAGCCGAGTGTTTTATAGATCTCATAAAACACGTATACTGCGAATGTTTTAAATAGCTTAAAAAACGACCCATTTGGTAAGTTCATTGGCGTAGTAAGTTTGAAAAATAACGTTGTCTAAGACCCTGTTTACACGATGCCGGTACAATTTGAAAACGGAACAAAATCATGCCGGTATGTAAATACAGCATATAACATTTCATGTTATTTTTGTGCCAGTATCGTGTAAACGCAAGGCCTAAACGGCATGATTTTGTTCCGTTTTCAAATTGTATCGGCATCGTGTAAACGGGGTCTAAGCCGAGAAAATCAGAGCTAAAGTTTATGTAAATCAGGAGGTTTCTTTATCAGATATAAAACCACGGAACATGGTACTGATTTCCTTTGTGTTTTCCTCATGAAATATTAATGAGTTTTTTAAGGTCATGGGCAACAAAAATTCAAGTTTGTTTAATTTGAAAGAACTCCGAAAATTGTAATAGAAGATCTTTTACAATTTTTTCGTATCTTTCTTCGTTTTCAAGATATTTCAATTTGTTTAATATGTAAATGAGATGGTCTCTGACGTCAGGAGCAGGGTACAGTATTTTCACACGTAGCTACATCAGTTATATCTCTAAATTTGTTCAACGAAATCACTTGAAACTGTGCACATAAAAACGCCTTGTGACACTGAACATTTCATAACTGATGTTGCTTTCTACCCTGCTCCTGACGTCGGAGACCATCTCATTTACATATTAAACAAATTGAAATATCTTGCAAACGAAGAAAGACACGAAAAAGTTGTAAAAGATCTTCTATTACAATTTCAAATTTCAAATTTCAAATTGAACAAACTTAATTTTTATTGCCAATGCCCTTTAATAATAACATAATAATAATAACATGTATTTATACCGCGCAAATTCAACTTTAAGGTTTTCAAATGTGCCTTACAATAATTTTTGACATAGCCGAGTCGAAGGCATATTAAAGGCGCTCAGGCAGCCGCCATACGACACATATCGGCCCACGGATTACAGCTAAGACCTAGGTGTTCGTTTTGCGGAGGGGGGAAAACTGGGGAATCCGGCGAAAAACCCTCGAAGCACAGGAGAGACCAACTAAACTCTACTCACACGAGTCTCAAGCTCGAGAACAGGATTATTCCCAGATGGTCACCCATCCAAGTACTAACCCCGTCCAATCGGGCTTAACTATTGGTGAGAGGCAACGCCCTAACAACACATGCCAACCGTGCTTCGATCATTTATTAGTAAGTTATGACTAGTACATGACAAACATTCATGTATGCTTCCCTAGGTAATATTGGAACGCATCAGTGTCCGAAAATCAGATCTTCAAATGTTGAACGAAGCTGCGTCGAGTATATTGGAAAAGGATCCCAATGATGACGTAACGGAATTTCTGAAGACCGTCAATCAACGCTTTCAACATTTAGAAGACGAAGTTGCGAAGAAACGAGATTTCTTTGGCGATCTAGTTGAACGATGGAACGAATTTACGAACAGAAAACGAAGGATATCTCAACTTTTTCAAGGCACGAGTTCTCTTATTGTTCCGAGGCAGATTCGTAACGCCAGCGAGATTCGCGACCAGCTGGTCGAATGCAAAGAGGCGATCGACACCCTCGAGGATAACCGAGTGGAATTGAACGAAATTAATGAAGACGGTATGAAGATAATAGCCGAGCTTCGCGAGGAAGGATTTGATGTGGAAAAAATGGAGGAAGATTTGCAAACGGTGAATTCCAAGTATATTGAAATCAAATCACAGGCGACAAAAAAGGAAGAAGTTTTACAACATGTTTCTGTTGAATGGGAGAGATTGGATGAAGGCAAAATGGAACTGGAAAGTTGGTTAAAAGATGTACACGAGCAGTTAAGTGCTGTTGGAGAAGAAGATGAAGTCCTTCCAGCAACAATTCAGGTTTGCCGCGAAGATCATTGTTTGTATTATAAGTAGAACCGAACCCTGTATGTGAAAACACCAATTTGTGAGGGCGCAATGTCTCTGGAAACGCTGGACTATATCAGGCTTTGATTTGTCTAGAGAGTATTAAATGCATAAATAGCATTTTTTTTATGAGCTGCCTGAAACAGCATTATATCTTATAATAAAAATAGCGTGCTGCGTAGGCAGTGTAGAAACAACAATCGAAATATAGTAAGGTTGGATATACTGCCGAAACAGAGAACGTAGAAGTCTAACGTTTCGAGCGAAGGCCCTTCGTCAGAGTTTTCCACGTTTCGTCGGCGCTTTCCACGTTTCTCTCTGACGAAGGGCCCTCGCTCGAAACGTTAGACTCCTACGTTCTCTGTTTCGGCAGTATATCTAACCTTACTATATTTCGATTATATCTTATATATCTGTTGTCACGTCATTTTTATGATAGAAAGCGGTTGGGTTGGATGTGGTGTGTTAGAGATGGTGTCAGTGGCGTTAGGTTGGATGTGGATTAGAGGCGTTGGCGTTGAGTTGGAGTTAGAGGTGATTGTTTTTAGGAGTTAGAGTTTGTGGAGTGGATGTAAGGTTAGACGTTGTGTAGAGTGTAGAGTGTAGAGTGTAGAGTGTAGAGTGTAGAGTGTAGAGTGTAGAGTGTAGAGTGTAGAGTGTAGAATGTAGAGGAGTGTAGAATGTAGAGGAGTGTAGAATGTAGAGGAGTGTAGAATGTAGAGTATAGAGGAGTGAAGAGGAGTGTAGGAGGGTCGGATGCACGGATGTGGAGATGGGATCAGTGACGGTGGATTGGATGTGGGTTAGAGGCGTTGGCGTTGAGTTGGAGTTAGAGGTGATTGTTTTTAGGAGTTAGAGTTCTTGGAGTGGATGTAAGATTAGACGTTGTGTAGATGTAGAGTGTGGAGTGTAGAGCGTAGAGTGTAGAGGAGTGTATAGTGTAGAGGAGTGTAGAGGAGTGTAGAATGTAGAGTAGAATGTAGAGTAGAATGTAGAGTATAGAGGAGTGTAGAGTATAGAGGAGTGTAGAGGAGTGTAGAGGATTGTAGAGGAGTGTAGAGGAGTGTAGAGGATTGTAGAGGAGTGTAGAGGATTGTAGAGTGTAGAGTACAGAGGAGTGTAGAGTACAGAGGAGTGTAGAGTGTAGTGTAGGAGGGTCGGACGCACGGATGTAGAGTCGTTGGACTTGAGGTTGGATTAGAAGTGGTGGAGAAAAGATAGAGTTAGACGTGGTGGAGTTCAAGGGCTAGAGTTGCGGGAGTGGATGTAGGGTTAGTAGTATAGTGTAGAAGGGTCAGAGACACTGGTGTGGAGGTGGTGATATAAGTGATCAGGTTGAGTGTAGGAAGGGTCAAGACGTAGTTCATCAGAGTTAGGGTCATAGATAGTGGAGTGAAGATAAGGCACAGAAAGAGGAAGTGAAGATGTAGACATGGCGTTATGATGGAGTTGCTGTAGTTGTATTGGAGTAGATGTTGAGTCAACGCTTTACGGACGTGGTGCATGGGGAATCATCCGTTTGTATTGAGGTAAATTGGAATAGAGGTTATATGGAAGAGGACGAACTTTCTTAAGGTCTTCGTTAAGGTTTGCAGGGTCATTTCTGTAAAGCGCTCTCAATTCGTCAGAATGTATGCCACAAAAATAAAATAGATATCGTTAGAAAGCTATGAATTTGTAGAATACAATGGTGTCTTTGGTTTTGTGATAAACACAAACCGTTAATAGTTGTGATTTTTTAAATTAAAACCAGAAGGCTTCACCCGGGGCGATTCGAGTAAAAAGCGTTTTATTTTGTTAAAAAAAATTTTTTTTGTACTTTGATTCCGAGATAAATTTCAGCAAAAACGGTGTCAGCGTTTTTTGATATGTCGAGTTTTGCCGATTTTATTGACGACCAAAGTTAAAAATGCTGTTTTTCGACCAACATTCGGACAAAACAAGTCATAAATTCGAAACCAGGCAATAAATAAAACACCGCTGACACCGTTTTGCCGGACATTTATCCCGGAATCGAACTGCGCAAAGACATTTTGAACAAAATGAAACGCTTTGTTCTTAAGTTGCCCCGAGTGAAGCCCTCTGGTTTTAATTAAAAAATTCACAACTATTAACGGTTTGTGTTTATCGCGAAACCAAAGACACCATTGTATTCTACAAATTCATAGCTTTCTAACGATATCTATTTTATTTTTGTGGCATAAATTCTGATGAATTGAGAGCGCTTTACAGAAATGACCCTGAAAACCTTAACGAAGACCTTAAGAGAGCTAACCTTAGTAAACCTCATAGAGGTGGAATCTCCTTCCTAGATGGGCTAGTCATAATTCATATAAACAGCGGCTTCGATCGTAACTTGATTTATTATTTTTTTTATAACCAACATTACAGCATCAAGTCTTGGAAAAGTGCTCACTATTCAGATCAGTCAGTGCCCAGGTGTTAAAATTGAAAGAGACTTCATCTGACCAGGCTGAGGTCGACCTCACCGACACACTACATCCCCTCACCGCACAATGGCGAAGTCTACAAAACCTTGTCAACATTCCAAGTTCACGTACTACCAGGGAATTATTACAAGACTTTCACAAGAATCCTAGCGAATGGAATTCCGAAGATGACTTTGGCAGTTTGGACGCGTTCTCTGAAGGCCTGGGGCTAAGTCGCGATGACGTAATGGACTCTAGAGAGGATGCAACGTACGAGGAATACGAAGATCCTATGGATGCTGCTGATAACCTGGTAAACAAGTTAAACGAGTTCCGTGAGAGATTACATTGGTGCGTTTACAACCCCGAGGATACCTTCTTTGAAGTGGAACAGAAGTTAAACATAATCCAGAAGGTATGGTTTTTATTTGTTCATTTTGTTGACTTTATGTAACTTTGTTTTTTATTCTTTGTTCCTTTGTTGATGGTGTTGGTGGTGTTGTTGTTTCGGTGGTGGTGTGTTGTGTGGTAGTGGTGGTGTTGGGTGGTGATGGTGGTGTTGTGTGGTGGAGGTGGTGTTGTCTGGTGAAGGTGGTATTGTGTGGTAGTGGTGATGGTGTGTGGTAGTGGTAGTGTTGATGGTGTTGGTGGTGTTGTTTTGGTGGTGGTTGCGTGGTGGTGGTGGTGTTGTGTACTGGTGGTGGTGGTGGTAGTGTTGATTTTGGTGGTGTGTCGTTGTTGCTGTTCTTGGTTTTTGTGTTGTGTGGCGGTGGTGGTGGTGTTGTGTAGTGGTGGTGGTGATGGTAGTGTTGATTTTGGTGGTGTGTCGTTGTTGTTGGTTTTGGTGTTGTGTGATGGTGCATGGTGGTGTTGTGTAGTGGTGGTGGTGGTGGTGGTGGTGGTGGTGGTTTTGGTAGTGTTGATTTTGGTGGTGTGTCGTTGTTGTTGGTTTTGGTGTTGTGTGATGGTGCATGGTGGTGTTGTGTAGTGGTAGTGCTGGTGGTGGTGGTGGTAGTGTTGATTTTGGTGTGTCGTCGTTGTTGTTGTTGTCGTTGGTTTTGGTGTTGTGTGGTGGTGGCGGTGGTGGCACGTGGTGGTGGTGGTGGTGGTGGTGCTGCTGCTGCTACTGTTGTTGTTGTTGTTGTTGTTGTTGTTGTTGTTGTTGTTGTTGTTGTGGTAGTGGTGATAGTGGTGGTAGTGATGATGGTGAGGGTAACGGTAATGGTACTGTTATTGCATGCACTGTTAGTCACCACTTCTCTTTCTATCGTCGTCTGCTTATCGTAAATACATTTCCCCCTAGGACTTACAAGAGGAACTGCCCAGCCTCATCTCTGCATTAGAAGAGCTACGTTCTTTTTGCCAACGTTTTTTCGAAGAAGTGGATGAAGACGATGCCGTTGCTCTGGCAACCCAAAACAAAATACAAGAATTAGAGTTTCTGTTAGATCCTGCAATAAACGAACTCGAAAGAATTGAACTGGAATTGGAAACTGTCTGTAGCTGGCATATTGAATATGAAAATGCCGTGAATGAGTGGCTGGCGTGGTTTGATAATGCAAAACAACAACTAAATGACTGTTGGATAGAAAATTGCGATGAAGCAAATATTGATGAGAAAGATGTCGCCATTCAGGTAACGTTAGATATAACAACATTGCTTTCAATATGTGACGTTAAATATATAGAGGACATTACACGACGGCGCGAAGATATGAATTTTATCTTCGAGTAGGGGAAAACACGAAAAGATAAAATTCATATCTTCAAGCCACCGTGTAAATGTTCTTTTTATTATATAGATTCGATGCAAAAAGCGGTAAAATTCTTAATGACGTCATCGATATCTTCACTAGTGAGGATATGGAAAATACGGCACTGCATATTTCCTAGTAAAACACTCGCATCTATATAATAAATTAATATTAACAAAAACAACAGCACCTACAACAACAACGAACGACAACAACAACAAAAGCATCAGCAACAACAGCTCCAGCAACAACTAACGACGACAATAGCAGCAACAGCAACAACAACAACAACAACAACAACAACAACAACAACAACAACAACAACAGCAACAACAACAACAACAACAACAACAACAACAACAACAACAACAACAACAACAACAACAACAACAACAACAAAAACAACAGCAACGATTTGAAAAACAAACTTGAAAAAGCATTCTTTAGTATTTGCGAAACATTATGACATTTTCCATCGAAATTTTGTAAGTAAATTTGCCTTCTTAATAAAAAAAAAATGAATTGCCATATTAGTGAAGGAAAATGAATTGCCTTTTTAGTGAAAAAAATGAATTGTCTTTTTAATGAAGAAAACCTAATTGCCTTTGAAGAAAAATTAATTGCCTTTTTAGTAAAGAAAAATTAATTGCCTGTTTAGTGAAGAAAAATTAATTGCTTTTTTATTGAAAAAAAGTTGCCTTTTTTAAAGTTTTGAAATGTCTGTGTAGGGTATCTTGGATGAAATGGACCAGGACGACCTCATCAGTGAAGTTTACAGCAAAGGCGAACTCCTGCTTCAGAGTGTCTCTGGTCCAACGAAATCCAGGCTGGAAACACAGCTTGCTGATTTTGAGCAAGAATGGGCAGAGTTCTGCAAAGATGTGACGAGTTCAGGTAGCGCGATTAAGAAGGCTAAAGATGACTTGACGAAAAGGAGGAAAACCGTTGAAAAGTTACTTATTTGGTTACAAGAAGCGAGAGATATCTTGGATGCGAAGATGGTCGTAAAAAGTGCTGATATAGCGGTGATGAAGCAACAGATTAAATCAATTGAAGTAAGCAACGTAATTTTTAATGTTGTGAGGATAACATTATAAGTGTAAGGTCTGTGGGTATAACGTCTCTTATAAAACATGATTATGACTTCATGAAGTCGCTTTTCTTCGACATGCCACAGTTTATATACAGGTTGAGGTTATAAACCTTTCAACCTTATATAAACCTCGCAATAGGTGAGTTTCAGGGTGTTGCCCGCGCATCATTTTTCAAAGAAACTGGCAAGCTCCACTCAAAGTAAACATACTGCTGAAGATAAACAAAGTATAGATACAGTTTCTGGATGTTTAACACTGGTATTCTGCTGTTGTTGGCTCGCTAGCAAGTCTGTTTGCCATTGCTTACTTTGTGGGGAGCCCGCCAAGAGCCCGCCAATTCCTTTGCAAAACGATGCGTGCGCAACACCCTGAAACTTGCCTATAACAATTATAGAACATTCTATTTGTTAAACTTGTCGTCACAAGCTCTTTCCCTATTGAATTCTTCAGAAAACCTCCTTGATCATGTTATAAATAAGTTATCCTTATGATTATACTGTATATCGCTAATAAACTTCAGGTTAGGTGCTTTTACAGAAAATGTTCTGAGCTTCAGGCAGGGTTCAAACCTGTAGCCTTCTAATGACGTTATATCCTCATGTGCATTCATTACAAGTGCTCCCTATATGAATTTTCGTTTAAGGGACTGAGCCTCAGCCATCTCGCGACCCACTTGGAATGTCTTCGTTACCCTATACACGCGTAAAAATCTCGCAAGTTGTTACAGCATTGTTGCCTGAACAATGCTGTAACAACTTGCAACAATGCTGTAACAACTTGTTGACATATGTGAACAACATTGATAAATGAACAACATTGTTTATCATTGTTTCAACAAGTTGTTACTGCTTGATGAAACAACAACCGTTGTTCACGCATGTTGTAACAAGCGAAGAACGTGTTGATACATCAACCATGTTCACCATTGTTGTAACATTGTTGTTCATCGTTGTTATTTCGTCATGCTGTTACAACATGTTGTATCATGTGCGAACAACGTTGTTGGCTATAAAAATGTGCTGTTGGAACAACTTGTTCATGACTGTTGATTTATCCGTGAACAAGTTGTTCGAACCATAAGTGAACAACTTGTTGACAACTTGTTCACGGCGAGCAGCACAACATTGTTCACGCCTGTTGACAACCGTGAACAAGTTGTGCGTTTTTACGCGTGTAGATGGTTGCGACCCAGAGGTTGAAAACCACATCTACTTTTAGGGACGTTGGTTTATTTGCTAATGTACGTATATTTTTTCTTTTCGGTCTTATTCTGATATTATTTTTGTATATTGTGTAGGACTTGGAGAACCATTTAGCTGCACAGGAGGTCAACTGGAATTTTGTAAACAAAGATCATGATGGCTTTGCTCGTTGGAATGAATCAAGTGTCAGTTCTAGCACGGACGATGTGAACAACCAATGGAACGAGGTCAAAGGATTACTAAGTACCACGCGAGAAGAACTACAGAGCCGTTTAAACTTGCTTCAGGAATTCGAGAAAGATGTTTGTGACTTAGAGGAATGGATAACTGCTTCTAAGATTTCTCTGGAAGAACACGAGTGTGCCAAAACAGGAGTTCGTGGAATGGAAGATTTGGTGTCGAAGTACAAGGTAAATATACTGTACAAAAGTTATACATTTTGTGATTTTTAACGCTTCCGAACCGAAGACAACTGGAAAATGTTGACTCGGCGGTTTTTCTGAGGATAATTCTCACATATGGCAGTTAGCGAGGCATGCACCTGACGATTCAAGGAAAGGAAAATATGTGGAGTGGTATTTAGCAAATAGATTACATTTTTCTGTGTGTGTACTGTAATAGATCACAGATGACGTCACAGTATGTAAAGAACGTGAAATACGATATGAGAAGTCATAGTGATTCAGAATATGAACTGGAAACTCAACCAAAGTCTTTGGTCTATCTTTTTGTTCGCCTTTATGCATTTTTGTGCACGGTGCACGGTCACTGAACACATTGTGTTTTAGTATAATGAACGAATTATCCAATAGCAACGTTTCAGTTCAATCACTCAACTGTGCTATTTAAATATTAATAAACACAAAACAAAGGATGTGCACGGTGTAAGGTACGGTTCAACATAAAACCACAGCTCATTATAGGCACTTTGAAGTTTGCCGAATTCCAGACCATATGGAGAAGTCGAGTGGCGTGAATATTGTTCTTTACACGCTGTGACGTCTTCAGTGATCTATTACAGTACATACACACGGAGAAATGTAATCTATTTGTTTTATACAATAAAAATTCAAGTGATTCATTGAATGATTTTGGGGGCATAAAAAAAGAAAAACAAGTCCGCTGATGTGAATCACATCATGTGATCTGACGTGATTTGACGCTATCGTTGTGTCCTTTAATAGATCATATATAGAAGATCACATGCATATATAAGTCACGTTATTGTATAAAACGATGTGTGTCCTAACATGATATGCAATTTTAGGCTGTGAATATTTCTTTTGAATCGAGAAAGTCTCTTCTGGTAGACATACAAGAAAAAGCTGGAAGTATTGAAGAGTGGTGTGACGAACAAGATCGAAGTGATATAATCAAGAAAGTAAACAGAATTGAGACCTTGTATTCTGCTATCTATCGTGAAATCAAGTGCAAAGCAGACACTGTGGAAATGAAAGTGAATAGCTGGAAGGACTTCGATGAAAATGTTGAAGCGATGACTATAAAACTGAAGGATTTTGAGGTCTTGTTGAGCGCTGAAGTAGCTGGGTCGGACAACTTAGAAAACATTTCAAGAACTTTGTTAGAAGTGGAGGTAACTGTTTAGTACTATATTTCTAACGGCCACATCATGCATGTCTAACAGACAGACAGACAGACAGACAGACAGACAGACAGACAGACAGACAGACAGACAGACAGACAGACAGACAGACAGACAGACAGACAGACAGACAGACAGACAGACAGACAGACAGACAGACAGACAGACAGACAACTAAAAGAAAAAGACGACGAAACAAGGAGGAGGGGAGGGGGGAGGAAACGCAAACGAACAGCGACTAAGCTGAAGGTAAAATGAACCAAGGCTATATAGGTGACGGAGACCCCGGAGCCCCAGGATCCTACGGTACAACCGCTGACACCGCTCCACGTTAACTTCTTTTATTATGATAATATCACGGCCACGTCGGTTTTCATTGTTCCCACACGCACATTTAATCTCTAAATAACCCGATGCATTAATTATTTGATGCATAACTAATCATACCTAATCTTTCTGTATTAGGTACGATTAGTAACTAATTATACCTTAATTTTACGTCAAAGTTCACTTATGCATATAATAACGAACAAATACATGAAGTGAACACTTATCGAATTCCCAATAGTATTAATCACAACTCAATAATTTATTCACTTTGAAGTTGTTGACTCCGCCAAAAGCGTTCTTGTTTTATAACTCCCCCTCTTCCTCGGTAACCATAATATTACAAAGTGATAGCATGGCATTTCGGTTGATTAGTGGTTAAATGTCCCTCAAGCCTCGGGAGGTTTAGTAAAAGACTAGGACTTCGCCCTCGGGACTTTTACTAAACCTCCCGGCGGTTTAGTAAAAGTCCCGAGGGCAAAGTCCTAGTCTTTTACTAAACCTCCCGAGGCTTGAGGGACATTTAATCACTAATCAACCGAAATGCCATGCTATTACTTATAATAATAAAATACATGATTTTATTTGTCAAGTGATAGATTTTTTAACTTTGCCATTCATTTAGACAATATGTGAAAGATTACAAAATGAAAAATCCTCATACGAAGCAATTCGTTCAATGAGTGAGGAACTCTTGAATAATCTTGATGGCAAAGATCAAGTTATCGTCAAGAAGCAACTCAAGGAGATGGAAGAACAGTTGACCAGAGTACTGGATCAAGCCGTTGCCAAGCAACACTCGTTAGAGAAGACCATCATCCAAGAGCAAGACTTGGATACGTGTGCGGAAAATCTTTGGAACGTTTTGAGCGACGTAGAAGACGTGGTATCTTCTTTTGGGGCAGCGTCAAATAAGGAAGAATTGCAAGAAAATATTGAACAATGTCAGGTGTGTTTGCGCTCGGGCTTAGGCATATTTTTTAAAGGAATGAGAGGTGCCAACGTTGTATGCCGATGTGTATCGGTTGCGAATGAGTGAGGAGGGAGTGAGGGAAGGAGGGAGGGAGGGAGGAAGGGAGGGAGGGAGGGAGGGAGGGAGGGAGGGAGGGAGGGAGGGAGGGAGGGAGGGAGGGAGTGAGTGAGTGAGTGAGTGAGTGAGTGAGTGAGTGAGTGAGTGAGTGAGTGAGTGAGTGAGTAAGTGAGTGAGGGAAGGAGGGAGAGAGTAAGTGAGTGAGGGAGTAAATGAGGGAGGGAGGGAGGGAGGGAGGGAGTGAGTGAGTGAGTGAGTGAGTGAGTGAGTGAGTGAGTGAGTGAGTGAGTGAGTGAGTGAGTGAGTGAGTGAGTGAGTGAGTGAGTGAGTGAGTGAGTGAGTGAGTGAGTGAGTGAGTGAGGGAGGAAGGGAGGGAGGGAATAAGTGAGGGAGGAAGGGGGGGAGGGAGTAAGTGAGTGAGGGAAGGAGGGAGAGAGTAAGTGAGGGAGGGAGTAAATGAGGGAGGAAGGGAGGGAGGGAGGGAGGGAGGGAGGGAGGGAGTAAGTAAGTAAGTGAGGGAGGAAGGAAGGGAGGGAATAAGTGAGTGAGGGAAGGAGGGAGAGAGTAAGTGAGGGAGGGAGGGAGGGAGGGAGGGAGGGAGGGAGGGAGGGAGGGAGGGAGTAAGTGAGTGAGGGAAGGAGGGAGAGAGTAAGTGAGTGAGGGAGTAAATGAGGGAGGGAGGGAGGGAGGAAGGGAGGGAGGGAGGGAGGGAGGGAGGGAGTGAGTGAGTGAGTGAGGGAGGAAGGGAATAAGTGAGGGAGGAAGGGGGGAGGGAGTAAGTGAGTGAGGGAAGGAGGGAGAGAGTAAGTGAGGGAGGGAGTAAATGAGGGAGGAGGGAGGGAGGGAGGGAGGGAGGGAGGGAGGGAGGGAGGGAGGGAGGGAGGGAGGGAGGGAGGGAGGGAGTAAGTAAGTGAGGGAGGAAGGAAGGAAGGGAGGGAATAAGTGAGTGAGGGAAGGAGGGAGAGAGTAAGGGAGGGAGGGAGTAAGTGAGGGAGGAAGGGAGGGAGGGAGGGAGGGAGGGAGGGAGGGAGGGAGGGAGGGAGGGAGTGAGTGAGTGAGTGAGTGAGTGAGTGAGTGAGTGAGTGAGTGAGTGAGTGAGTGAGTGAGTGAGGGAAGGAGGGAGAGAGTAAGTGAGTGAGGGAGTAAATGAGGGAGGGAGGGAGGGAGGGAGTAAGGGAGTAAGGGAGGGAGGGAGGGAGGGAGGGAGGGAGGGAGGGAGGGAGTAAGGGAGGGAGGGAGGGAGTAAGGGAGTAAGGGAGGGAGGGAGGGAGTAAGGGAGGGAGGAGAGAATAAGTGAGGGAGGGAGAAGAGGGAGGGAGGAGGGTCACCGGGTAATTTAATCGCTAATTCCCCCCAAACAGAGGAAATTTCTAATTTTTCCCTCTAACAGGGCAAATTTCTAATTTTCCCCTCATTAGCATGCATGATCAAACATCCAGACAGTACTCTTTTACACAACAAAGAAATGCATTATTATAAGATAGTCATGGTATTACAAACTAATACCATGACATGTTGAGAAATTAGTGATTAAATGTCCCCTCAAGCAGCTTCACAAATTCTCCCTCGGCTTTTGGGGACATTTAATCACTAATTTCCCTCATGTCATGGTATTACTTATAATAAACTATTTATTATTTGTAAAAAAATCGTTCCTCTTGCAGGCTCATTTAGCTGTTCTAGAATCGCAGAAAGATCTCTTGGAAATTTTGTCAGAAAGGGAAAGAAAATCGGCTGAGATTCACGTCATAAAGGCACGACAGCCAACAACTAAGACGCAAGCATTGCGAAAGAAACTGAACGACGTATATGAAATGGTCAATCAAAGAAAAACCGTGCTTTCAACGGAGCTCGCTCGACGTGAAGCGTGCGAAAAACGTTTTTGCGAATGTGTTGCAGTGCTAGACAAGATCCATGGAACTATCCACGGTAACATCAAACCACGATGTTGTGCAGAGGAAGTTTACAGTTTACGTGAAGCACTGATCGAAGTGGAATCATGTCAAACTACGATGGAATCTCTTCAACGTGAAGGTGAATCAGATGAAAAGGAAGATACTATTGAACAGTTTTCCTCTTTTGTTACCCAGTGCAACGCCACGAAGAAAGAGCTAGCAACAAGACTGAAAAATGTAGAAAACGTTTTACGGATTGAGGACGAATTCAATTCTGAGATTTCTGAGATTTCTAACTGGATTATGTGTACTGGGAACTCATTAGCAACGGATTTCTACGCTCTACCGGAGGAAAAACGTCAAACGGCCGTTTTGGAGCAGGAACAGTTGATGAAGGAATTCTCGTCGAGGAAGTGCACCCTTGAGAGAGTGCTAAGACTTGGTGATGACTTAGTGAGGAGTCTGCCTGAAGACCGTCGCGAGGCCATCAGGGTAAAGCTGTCTGAGTTATCACAGATGTGGGAGGGACTAGAGCGAGCGTTGAGCTCACAAGAACAAAAGATCGAAGAATGCTTAGTGGATCACCAAACGTATTACGACTCAGTTGAAGAACTTTGGGGATGGATGCGAGAGATGGGAGGACGACTTACGGTGATCATAGATGGAGCGCAAGAGACGCCTGACGACGAACTTTCGCAGTATTTATTCTTGAGGCAGGAAATAAAGAAGAGAACCTCGTTATTCGAGGAAGTTTTGGTCTACGGTCAAAAGCTCATGGAGAAACTACCAGAGGAGGAGAAAAGTGAGGTGGACGAACAGTTAGAACGATTGCGTTCGGAGTGGCAAGTCTTAAACAGTCAGGTCGAAGACAGAGTCTTTGAATTACAGGAAGAATTACAGGAATTAGGTATTTCTACGAAGGAAGATCTGACCAATGAAACATTCAAGGAATCTAACGTATCCTCTAAGGAGAGTACCAACATGACTGCAGGGGTATCATACATATCTACTTCCACGAACAAATCAGTGTCATGCATTGAGTCCATAGGCGAAGCTACTGAAGACAACAGGGTCAACAATTTTGAGGGTAGTTTAGTTTCCGAGAGAACCAACTTAGTGGGAAACTGTGAACATGATAAGCAATTGGCAAATAAGGTCGAGGAAAGAGTACTAGAAGTACAACAGAGTTTACAGAAAGATGTCAGTCCTACCAATGAAGGTGTAACCGTTGAAACATTTGAAGATTCTAATG
Organism: Corallium rubrum; assembly: GCA_964035015.1. Lineage (NCBI taxonomy): Eukaryota > Metazoa > Cnidaria > Anthozoa > Scleralcyonacea > Coralliidae > Corallium > Corallium rubrum. Next base: position 7,752,464 of record OZ036003.1, read on the forward strand.
CATTGTGTTCGCTGTCAGAAGAGAATATAAAGACGACAGAAGTATCTACCAATGATTTAGTTCTGTCTACAGAGTCTACAACCGAGGCTGTTGAAAACCGAGTGAAGCGGGATGGCGACAGTTTGGTTTCTGAGATACGCAATGTAGTGGGAAACAATGAAGATGACATTGAATTTACGAATCAAATTGAGGAAGGAGCCTTGACAGTACTGCTGAATTTACAGAAAGATGCAATGCAATGCGTTTCTACAAATGAAGATTTTACCTCTGAAACACCCCAGGAGTCCAATTACCCGACGAGTTTCTCGTCAAAAGAGGGCAGCAATTCGACAGAGATATCAAACTTAACCAATTCTATAAACAATTTAACTTCTACTGAGCTTACCGCTGACGACAGAACAAAATATATTGACAATCATGTTTCTCAAACACAAAATTTGGTTAATAATACTCAACGTGATATTGAAAGTAATGAATCAACAAACAGCCTAAGTGTTTATGAAACCCAAAATGATATTTGCGACGAAACAACGGCGGAAGAACAAACGACGAGTAAAGATCCTCCAGACAGATTTGGCTTGTTTATGAGAAAGATTCAAAACGCTGAAAACTTCCTCGACGAAGTAGAGATCAAAGTTTTACATTTGAAGAAAAATAAGGTTGGTCGACCGTTGTTAGAGGAACTGTTAATGGAGTTTGACAGCAGAGAACAGGGTTTCGAGGAAGCTATGGAATGTGGGATGAACTTGGTGCGTGAAATTACAGAAGAGGAACAGTTTAGAGTTGAAGAGAAGATAATAAATGTCGAAGATAGATGGAGTACACTTAAACGGCGGCTTACAGAGCAGCAATTGGCAAGAGAGATGGTAGTACGGCTTGAAGAGAACCTTGGACATTTTGAACATTTTGTGAAGGAAATTTCAGACTTTTTAGCCGAGAAAGAATGTAGTGAACAATGGTTATACACAGATGAAGAAGCCGGTGGGATTATCGAGTGTTTCCTTGCTAAATTGGATCGGGAGCAAGTTGCTTTGAAGGGACTAATGCAAGGAGCAAAAGGTCGCCTGGAAGACGTCGACGAGGAAGGCGTAGAGAAGATCACTGAAATGTTCAATCGCGTTTCTCGGAGTCAGGCCGTTATTGCTGACGAATTATCCAACAAGAAATTGGCATTAGAACGTTGCTACGTCTTTACTATGAAACTAGAAAGCGTTGAAGGGGAAGCTTCGGAATTTATGACAGAAGTCGAAGACCTCGTTGACGGTCAGGATAAGGAACTACTGGAAAGCCATCTGAGTGAAAGTCGTGTCCACATGTTGAAAATACTTCTGGGAAGTCTTGAGACCAAGGAAGATGCGTTGAACCAATTATCGCTGCAATATCAAGACGTCTTATCATCCAACCAAAGCTGCGCAGAAATCTTCGGAAATCTCAAGGAAAAGCTTGCTGAGAGAAGAGGCCAGGTCTCTGCTAGACTGACAGAGCTTCAGAATGCTTTGGAAAGTTTCAAAGAATTAGAAAGCGAAACTGATGAACTAGAACTCAAAGTACAAGAAGCCGACGATGCGTTATCAACCTTTCGTGAAGCTGACTCTGGAACTAGTGCTCTTAAACAACTTTCAGGGATCAAAGATCTGGAGGAAAGGATACTAGAACTTGCACCGCGTGTTCGCTTGGTCAAACAGAAAAGCCTAGAACAATTAGATAGTTCAGATTTCGAGAAATCAGGTTACTGGTTCCAGGAAAACATCCAATGTCTGGTATCTAATTACGAGAAAGCAAAAACTCGTGTAAGGCAAAACGTAAAGACACTCGAAAAACGTGTTTTGGCGAAGGGTTTGTTTGAGGAAAAATTCCGGGAATTGTATTCGCTGCTGGAAAATGTGGAAGAGTACTTAAACGACGAGGATGACTTTTCTCGAAATTTTGATGTGACTGCTAAGGAAGTTGCGCTTCTGAACGGGAGAAAGTTTCTTGACGAAATGGAGGTGAAGGAGGAAGATTTGAACGAACTGGTCGAACTGTGTGAAAATCCGATGAATAAATTGGAACAAGAGGAAAATAAAGAGAGGCATGAACGGTTATGGACTTTACGCGAACGATTTAGAGTTAGGTTAAAAGAACTGAGAAAGAATGTGGAGTGCCTCAGTGAGACTCTAAAGTGTTTCAACGATTTTGAGGCGAAGGCCCAAGAGCTCTCCTTACTAATGTACGAAGTACAAGGCTTCTTGTATGGAGAAGGGGTGGAAACAAGAGGCTTGGGTGATCTCTTGGAGCTGGGTCATCGTTGTCTTGAAAACGTCGAGAGTAAACAAGAAACTTTAAACGGATTGAGGAGCCGAGTAGAGCGCCTTACTGACAGTTTTGGCGAAGACGAGAAGAAGGAAATCACGGAGGAACTGTTCAACCTGGAGCAGAAGTTATTAGGTCTGAAGAGGAATGTAGTAAACCGGATTTCCTCCCTCCAGGCTCTCAGTTTGCGGCATGATGAGTATAAAAAGGAACTAGCTGAAGTTAATACCGGAATTTTATCTTTAAATCAAGAGCTAAACGAAAACAATGGTGCCACATCCGAAGTAAACTTTTCGCGAAAGCTAGAATCGTTTCAAGAGCGTCTTTGTGAGTTAAACGAGAAGAAAATTAGCCTTGAAGGTAAATCGAGTGAAACCAGGGTAACCTTGGTCGACTTGACTGAACTCGAACCACTTGAACTCACTATTATAGATCTTCAGAGAATTCACCAAGAGAAAATGGAAGAGATTTGTAAATACGAAGAAGAACAGCGCATTATGTCAGAAAAGATCCAGGAATTCGAGGAAAGACTTCAACAACTGAAAGGACCTGTAACAACTAAGGATGTTTTGGAAGAAACGAAAAGTTTACTACAAGAGGTGGAATTTCAAGTGATTTCTTTTGTTCCGTCGGAGAAATTTGCGGAAGAAAGAACTAGACTTGTTGATCGTTTGGAAACAATTTATAGGGACTGTGTGGAATTCCAAAAAAGTGTTCAGCGAAATGACGAGAGTATTCTGGTTTTGCATGAAGATGAAAATGATAATCTAGGAGCATCGGGCGATTCTCAGTATCCAAATGACGCCATTCCAATTAATAGTCCAAGGAAAGATTCTGAAGGATTGGCTCTGCCGAAGACTGCGTACACATGGGAGAGCGAAAGAGACGGTTCCGACCAAGAAAACAACTTCGCTGAGAACGGGAATACCCAGGCAAATTTTGTACCAAGCGAGAAACCTGATACTCTTCCGGAGCAAACGCGAAGGGAACACACGGAATTTCAAGCACTTCTTTGTGAAGTTGAAGCTTTGGCCAACGACGAAGACACCCTAGATATAATAATTTCATGTTCTGGTTGTACGGTTAGCGATTTCAACCTCGAAGTGGAACAGGCAAAAGCAAGCCTTGTTTTAGTGCAACAGAGAGAAAAGGAACTCGAGGCTAACGTTTTGCAGTCAAGAAGGATTTTGGAACATGTAACGACTAAGCATCAAACTGCGTACCAGGATAATGTAACTGAAGTTAGAGAAAAACTGGAGACGGCCAGGGAATGTTTACTGGCTCGAATCGAGATGTTAGAAGAGTGCATAAAAACAAAGACAAGACTAGAGCAAAGCATTCAAGAATGTAAAGACATTCTCGGGAAAGCTCAAAGCATCTCATGTGAACGAGGCCACACTGACTCAGAAGATGGTCTTGAAATACTTGCACAAGTGGAGGATTTGCTGGAAATTTTATGTGATCCAAACAATAGTCTAGATAACGCTGAAAAGTTGTGTTTGGCATTAAGCGTTATTGGCCAGTTTCAGGAAACAGAAATCAGCAAGGAGGAAATCCAGGAATTACGTAAAAAATGGGAGACAGCCATACGGCATTTAGAAGAGAAGGTAAGCGAGCTTCGCCGTCGGTTACCGGAATCCTCTGAAATGGGTGCTTTGTCTGAATGGAATGAAATTGAGGGCATCTCAGAGAAAAAGTTCCAAGAGTGTACAGTTGATAACTCACAGAAAGCCTACAATGTAGAGACAGTAGACGGTCTGGATCTTGATCCTAAATTTCGGCCCGATTTTGAAAGCTTCTCAGATGACTTGTCTTTTCTAGAAGATCAGACCGAGACAACAAATGACGTAAAGTGGGATGGCGAGGAAATAGATAAAAATGACGCGAATCCTGAGGACGATACTTCGGCTTTGGTAGTTAAAGGTGTCCTCATCGATGGGGAAATGACTCTGCCAGACACGAACTTACACGAAGTTATTCAAAGTGATGTGAGCCAAGGAAAAGAGAAGGCTCCTGCAGTAAGTCTAGCTGAAGAGATCGCCGGTGATGAAAAGTTTTACGCAATGCCAAAAGGAGAAGTGAGTCAGGAAGACGAAGAGTCTTCTCTGGTTGTAGTAGGAGTGATCCCCGGTGAAGAGAACAAGTTTGCAACGATTGAAGGAGAAGTGAGCAAGGATGATGGGGATCGTCCTATAGAGTCACAAGAAAATTCACACTTCCTCCAAGCTAATACGAATCTCTCTCTAGTATATCAAACTGAACTTGCCCAAGGTGACGAAGTGAACAATGGCAAAGAAGACTTCCTTGAAGGCATTCAAAGTAAGGTTATCGAAAAAGAAGATCCTTTCTGTATTTTAAATGAAATTACAATGAACCAGCCCGGAGAGCAACGACCAGCAATGTACAGCGAAGAGAACCATCCAGCCATAACTCAGTTTGAAGTGATACATGACAAACAGGGTCTTGACCAGTACGAAGAGTTTCTTTCTGTGAGTGACGTGATCCAGGGCAAAAAGAATCTGCATGAAGAAATACAAGGCGAAGTTATCCTGAAGGAGGAAATTCTTCCTGCAGTAAGTAAACCTGAGATTACCCAGACTGCAGAGAATCTTCCTGGAGATCGTATCTGCGAAGTAATCTCTGAAGAAAACTTTCCTTTAGCAACCAAGGAAGAAGTAGAGAGCCTCCAGAGGGATAAACCTTTCCAGATGCTAGACGAAGGAACTCTGGGGAAGGAAGATCTTTCTCCAGTACTTCAAAACGAAAAGGATTCTGTCGCCAGTCCGGAAGAGGTGATTAACGGTGAAGAGAAGGTCCCATTATCCAATTATGCTGAGATTATCCCATTTCAGGAGAATCTTTCTGTGATATCTCAAAACGAAACGATTCCATATAAAGAGACTGTACCTGTTGTCGTCCAAGGAGAGCCTGCTAACAACGAAGAAAATGTCTGTGGATCGAGTGAAGAAGTCAAAGGAGACCAGAGTCTTTATGGAATAGTGGAGGGAGATCAGACTAGCTATGAAGAAGAGATTTCAGCTGTGAATGAAGAAGATGTCGCCCCTGTCAGACAAAGACAAGAAAACCAACCTGGAGTGAATCGAGTTGAAGTAGTCCAAAGTGAAAGTGAACCGCTTGTGTTGGATCAAGGCGTGACCTTGAGAGAAGAGAGATTTCCTGAAGTGAGTACTGTTGAAGTAATCTCAGATGAAGAACTGTCTGTGTTGGATCAAGGAGTGTCCCTGAGAGAAGAGAGCCTTGCTGAAGTGAGTTCAATTGACGAGATCCCAGATGAAGATAACCTCCCTGTGTTGGATCAAGGAGTGACCGTTAAAGAAGAGAACCTTCCTGAAGTGAGTCTAATTGAAGTGATCTCAGATGAAGGTAAACTGCCTGTGTTGGATCAAGGAGTGTCCCTGAGAGAAGAGAACCTTGCTGAAGTGAGTTCAATTGACGAGATTCCAGATGAAGGTAAACTGCCTGTGTTGGATCAAGGAGTGACCGTTAAAGAAGAGAACCTTCCTGAGGTGAGTCTAATTGAAGTGATCTCAGATGAAGGTAAACTGCCTGTGTTGGATCGAGGAATGTCCCTGAGAGAAGAGAACCTACCTGAAGTGAGTGTAGTTGAAGAGATCCCAGATGAAGGTAAACTGCCTGTGTTGGATCAAGGAGTATCCCTGAGAGAAGAGAGCCTTCCTGAAGTGAGTTCAATTGACGAGATCCCAGATGAAGATAAACTGCCTGTGTTGGATCAAGGAGTGACCGTTAAAGAAGAGAACCTTCCTGAAGTGAGTCCAATTGAAGTGGCCCCAGATGGAGATAAACTGGCTATGTTTGGTCAAGGAGTGTCCTGGAGAGAAGAGAGCCTTCCTGAAGTGAGTTCAATTGAAATTATCTCAGATGAAGATAAACTGCCTGTGTTGGATCAAGGAGTGACTCTGAGAGAAGAGAACCAGTCTGAAGTGAGTCCAGATGAGGATAAACTGCCTGTGTTGCATCAAGGAATGACCCTAAGTGAAGAGAACCTTCCTGAAGTGAGTCTAAGTAAAGAGATCCCAGAGGAAGATAAACTACCCGTGTTTATTCAAGGAGTGACTCTGAGAAAAGAGAACCAGCCTGAAGTGAGTCCAACTGAAGTGATCCAAAATCAAGACAAACTGCCTGTTTTGGATCAAGGAGTGGCCTGGAGAGAAGAGAGCCTTCCTGAAGTGAGTCCAATTGAAGTGATCCAAAATGAAGATAAACTACCTGTTCTGGATCAAGGAGTGACTCTGAGAGAAGCAAACCAGCCTGAAGTGAGTTCAGTTGAAGTGATCCAAAATGAAGATAAATTGCTTGTGTCAGGTCGAGGAGTGACCGAGAGAGAAGAGAACCAGCCTGAAGTGAGTCCAATTGAAGTGGCCCCAGATGAAGACAAAGTGGATGTGTTTGGTCAAGGAGTGTCCTGGAGAGAAGAGAGCCTTCCTGAAGTGAGTTCAATTGGAGTGGCCCCAGATGAAGATAAACTGGCTATGTTTGGTCAAGGAGTGTCCTGGAGAGAAGAGAACCTTCCTGAAGTGAGTCTAAGTGAAGAGATCCCAGAAGGAGATAAACTGCCCGTGTTTAATCAAGGAGTGACTCTGAGAGAAGAGAACCAGCCTGAAGTGAGTCCAACTGAAGTGATCCAAAATCAAGACAAACTGCCTGTTTTGGATCAAGGAGTGGCCTGGAGAGAAGAGAGCCATCCTGAAGTGAGTCCAATTGAACTGATCCAAAATGAAGATAAACTATCTGTTTTGGATCAAGGAGTGACCCTGAGAGAAGGGAACCAGCCTGACGTGAGTTCAGTTGAAGTGGCCCCAGATGAAGACAAAGTGGATGTGTTTGGTCAAGGAGTGTCCTGGAGAGGAGAGAGCCATCCTGAAGTGAGTCCAACTGAAGTGATCCAAAATGAAGATAAACTACCTGTTTTGGATCAAGGAGTGACCCTGAGAGAAGAGAACCAGCCTGACGTGAGTTCAGTTGAAGTGGCCCCAGATGAAGACAAAGTGGATGTGTTTGGTCAAGGAGTGTCCTGGAGAGACGAGAGCCTTTCTGAAGTGAGTCCAATTGAAGTGTCCCCAGATGAAGATAACCTACCTGTTTTGGATCAAGGAGTGACCCTGAGAGATGAAAACCAGCCTGAAGTGAGTTCAATTGAAGTGATCCAAAATGAAGACAAATTGCTTGTGTCAGGTCAAGGAGTGACCGAGAGAAACCAGAACTTGACTTGGATGGGTCAAACTGAAGCAATTCCAAGTGAAGGTGAACAAACTGTACTGGGTGAAAGTGAAGCTGAGCAAGCTGTACTCGAAGAGAATCTGCCTGAAGTGAGTCAAACTGGAGTGATCCAAAGAGAAGATAAACTGCCTGTGTTAGATCAAGGAGTGTGTTTGAGAGAAGAGAACCTTCCTGAAGTGGGTCCAATTGAAGTGATCCAAAATGAAGATAAACTACCTGTTCTGGATCAAGGAGTGGCCTGGAGAGAAGAAAACTGGCCTGAAGTGAGTCTAACTGAAGTGATCTCAGATGAAAATAAACTGCATGTGTTTGACCAAGGAGTGTCCTGGAGAGAAGAGAACCAGCCTGAATTGAATCCAAGTGAAGTAATCCGAACTGACAGTAAACTGTCTATATTGGATCAAGGAGTGGCCGACAGAGACGAGAACCTGCTTGGAATAGGTCAAGCAGAGGTAATTCAAAGTGATGGTGAACAAACTGTATTAGAACAAAGTACATTGGCTCACGGAGAAGAGAACCTGTCTGAAGTAAGTCAAGTTGAAGTGGTCCAACGTCGAGATAAACTGTCTGTGTTGGATGAAGGAGTGACCTTGAGAGAAGAGAACCTTCCTGAAGTGAGTTCAATTGCAGTGATCCCAAATGAAGATAAACTGCCTGTGTTGGAGACAGACGAAAACCTTTCTGAGTTTAGTCAAACTGAAGTAATTCAAAGTGAAGGTGATCAAGCTACATTGACCCAGACAGAAGAGAACCTGTCTGAAGTGAGTCAAGTTGAAGTAGTCCAAACTGAAGACAAACTACCTGTATTGCATCAAGGAGTGCCTGGGAGAGACGAAAATCTTTCTGAGTGGAGTCAGACTGAAGTAATTGAAAGTGAAGATCGACAAGCCGCATCGGATCAAAGTTCATCAAGAAAGAGAGAAAATAACGTTTCTGAAGTGAGTGAAGTTAGAGTTATCCAAACGAAGAAAGACTGCCTGTATCAGATGATAGTGTGATCCAGAGAGAAGAGAAACTACCTGAAGTAAGTCAAACCGAAGTATCCCGAAGTGAACGTAAACAAGCTGAATTTGACCCTGAAAACCTCGAGTGTAAAACACTCTTGAGCAACGTGAATGAAAACGTTACAACCTCGAATAGCCTTCAAGCGGACGGTAAAATACGTGAAGTCCAAAACACGATGTACAAAAGGCAGCCCAAGAAAAGTATTCAACAAGAGATAGCCGAAAGTGAACTCCGTAGTAAAGCTGAATTGAGGTCCAGATACCAACCATCCGGACATTTGAGGAATTATATGGAGAAAGACTCCAAAGGTCAACTATCATTGAGTGAAATGAAACAACGCATGGAAGATTCCAGGGAAGACGAGTTGAGATCTCTACTAACAACTATTGAATTGAAACACCGTATAGAAGATCCTAGTCCACTGAAATATGATACAGAAAGCGAAAGGAAAGTAGACATAGCTACAGAGAGTGCCAAACTGAAAGATATCTACCAATGCCTAGACAACATTCGTGATGAACTACTATTAGTCCGAAGTACTAGCGATCAACAGAAATACTCACCGCAAGAGTTACTTGAAGTCGAATTGGAGTCACCAACCAGGCTGCAGAATGTTGAAACGGACTTACGAAATCTGACTTCGGCTATCGAAGAGACAGACCTTGCAACTGTGGATGATAAAGACACCATAGCTTCGCTAAAAGAAATCGTGCAGAAACAACACTTGGAATTCGAAAACGTTCGGGAAATTCTAAATGGTCGTGTGAAGAAGATTGAAATGTATTTTGAGATGACAAGAAAACTGGAGAAGACAGTGGAAGGCTTGGATGTTATCTTACACGAGATGACGCTTGTTGAAGAAGACGACGCCCAAATAGAGAAGGTCAGTTTGGAGTCACGAATTAAGAAAATGGAAGAAGTCATCAACAGTGAACCAAATCTTAACTCGCAGTTTACTGGGTGTATGGAATCCCTATCCAACGATTACAATGGCTTGGATTTAACTGACGGTGAGGATTTAAGCAGACATTGGTTGTCCAAGAATTCAGAAGTACTTGCTTTACTGAAGAAAGCAAATGAACAGCTTGAGGTTAAGAAAGGTTTTGAACAGCAGGTTGATGAATGTACTCAATGGTTGTATGCCAATAAGGAGTTTGTAGAAAGTACTGAAACCGATTCTAACGATCTTGAGAAAGAATACCAAAAGGTTGAAGACTTTCTCGTCGCTTTGGAAAATCAGATTGGCTTGGTCCAGTCTTTTCCTACCACCAAAAACACCGTTTTTAAAGTCTTGCGAAAACACGACAGAGAGGTACTACAGTTGACAGCGAACACGTTAGAAAGAAATTTAAAGGAAACTCGTGAAATTGTTTTAAAAAAGAGGAAAGACCTTCAAGATACCTTGGCTGTTAAAGAAAGAAAGAAAAAAGTGGCTAATTGTAGATTATGGTGTGAGAAGGCGAAGAATCTATTAGACGGCGATTGTTTCAAAAACACTGATGCTGTTTTACAGGAGTTATCCGAGGTGATTGATGAAGGAAAATCGATAATAGCAAACGCTGAGTTTGGGGAAGAGATTGTGATTGGAAATGCCGAAGACGACACTTATCGTGTGATAGAACTTGTAAAGGACATGCTTCAAACAGCCGAAGTGAAGCTACTACAAACTCGGACAAAGTTTAAAACGTTTAAACAACTTGTGGGCCATGTTGGGGAGCTTGAGGCATATCTTGGAATCAGGAAACCCGTTTTTGAAGAAACAACAGAAGTTGAAGACTTCGCGAAAATGTCTGAAGTAGAAATTCAAAAGATTCGCCACCGTCTTCAAGAGCTTGCAAGAAAATTAAATGCAGTTGCCCCAGTTTCTGAATCTCAGTCTGAAAATTCTCCGGAAAATGAACTGCAGCGAAGGATCAAACACCTCGAAGACAAAGTCAACAACATAGAGGAGAAACAAGTGAACGAATTTGAGAGTACTTTGGTAGACAGTGCTATTCTTTTAGAAAGAGCTGAGCGAGTTTGTGCTGAACCACTTAAACTTTGCCTGGATATTGTCAAAATGAAGCGAGAGTTGTCGGATTTGAGCAAGGTTACTTTTGAGTTAACGACCATGGGAGAGAACTTGAAGCAGGTAAATATCATAGGGAGTTGCTTTTATATGGGTTTTCGCCAAAACTGTGAATGAGGGGTTCATTCCTCCAAACTGGAGTGAATGTTGGGGATTAGGCGTTTTTGAGACACGGACTGTGACCGGAAGAACAGGAATACAATACAGAACTACTGAACCGCGTATTCTTTGAAAAGACTTTTTTACCGAAAACAAAGGCTATGAATAATCACATATCTAAACTGTTAGCTCATTATAAGCTTAAATTTCATCTTTATATAAAAATGCAGATCCTTTATTTTATATTGTAATGTAATGAAATTATCCCCCTTAAAATACAAGTTTCAGTCTACTTTAAAAGTATGTCTCATTGTAGTAAAACAACGATGACAGGCCTCAACGTTCTAGAAGTTCCCGTCGTCTCAAGAACGGGAAAATGCTCTCAATATAATGACGTCTTGTGTAAAACGACTTTTAAACGAATTTTAAATTGCTTATTATATTGTTTTGAATGAAAAATGCTATTGAATTACAACGCCGCGTCCTTGGCTGTAAAACGTCTGTTGCTTAAGTTCTCTAATACGTTTTACAACACGGGAAGAGTGCTTGGGAAAATTCACCACTAAATAAGCGGTACCATCAAAAATGCAGCAACGGCGGTCTATTACCATGCAGAAGCCTATTTTTTATACGTCATCTGGTTTTGTGAGAATATAAATATGAGAGTATATAAATATGAGACACTAGATCAGAGTGACGAAAACTTATGCCCATGAAAAATGACTTTAAGCTACGTTTAAAAACTATTTAGCCACGGCCCACAGCGTTGAACTACTGTATATCTGATTCTTCACCTGCCTCCGTTGCATGGGAACTAACAATTGATATCTAAACGTGCATGTAATTTAACCCTTTTATCTGTACTGTTGTTGTGGAACAACCATATATTTTTACTTTGTCTAACGCCAGACGATTTTACTCGTCATTAGGAGGCGAATGTTGTGCAGCAAAAGGTTAAGGGCTTTTTATCGGAAAGTACAGTCATTTTTCTGCAGTTTTCCTGTAGAAGCAGAAGCAAAGAACTTAAACATCTCAATTTTTTTTTCAAGTTACATTTAGTACGTTTTGAAACTAGACTTAGCAGCTTCCTTGTTGATATTTACAGGTGAAACCAACAAGCGAAAAAAGTTTGAAAAGAATTGCAGATGTTTGTGTTAGCGTAAGAGGACACACAGAAAAATTGGAAGAAAGAGAAGAAGAGATTGCGGAGTTTTTATCGACCTTGCGACGCGTCAATCGTTCACTCGAAGAGTTGAGAGAGATGTCTCAGGAGGATCCTGTCTCCGAGGAAAGCGTTCAGGGGATTGAAGTATGTGTATTAACCTTACTGCATATTGTAGCTTATAGTTTTGTGCGAATGGTGCTTATGCTGGATTACGTCACTTTTACCACAAAGCCTCGCTGTGGTGTGAGGCTTAGTGGTCAAAAATGGAAGTGACAATAGTATGACATCATCCCGCATAAGTGCCATTCGAACCCTCTCGCTTCTGTGCCACAAGGAAAATAATGTCAGCATAGCTGAGAGCATGAACTCTAGATTTTTTTATTTTGCTGATTAAAAGCTACGTACTCCTTACTAAGCAAAATGTTTTTCCGGGTGTCAAACTAACAACTAATCAAAAGGGGCGAAATATTAATAAACCTTTTATAATTAGTGTTTCTTAATATTTCAAACAGGTTGAACGCTTTCAAAACATTCTGGCAAAAGCAGAGGATTTAACAAGAAAGATCAACGAGATGTCTTGTTCTGTTTCACAAGAAGACAAGGGGGTTTTAGAAAGTCAAGTTATGGCGTTAAAAAACGACATCAGTTGTAAAATAAAGCAATTTGAGGAGCTTGAGCATAATTCACTCAGTGGCAGCCGCAACTTGGAATCTAGTCTTGATACTGTTGTGGAAAAACTGGTCGAGATGGAAGAAAAACTTCGTCTTGGAATAAATGCAGATGCTTTTAAGGTAATTGATTCAGCTGTTATTCTAGGCTTAATTTACATATGTACCGAATTTTAAATTAAACATATTACCCAATTCGGTAAATATTGTAAAAAATGGAGTGCTCCGTAAGAGCGGATTTAAAATTTACATTCAGTGCTTTTTCTCGCGCGATCGACGTTTTGCTATTGCTTTCTTTTGTCTTAAGGCGGATTTCCATTCAACTTTTTTCGTCGAGCGAGTGACTTTTTGCGGTGGCTTTCTTTGTTTCATGCCTTCTCGGGTGGAACGGATCCAGTCGAGAGCCCACAATTCAAAAGAAAGCGATCACAAAATGTCGATCGCGCGATAAAAAGCACTGAATGGAAACCAGGCTCAAGGCCGATTTCCATTCAGTGCTTTTTGTCGCGTGATCGACGTTTTGTGATCGTTTTCTTTTGAATTGTGGGCTCTCGATTGGATCCGTTCCACCCGAGGGCTTAAGGTGGATTTCCATTCAGTGCATTTTATCGCGCGATAGACTTTTTGCGATCGCTTTCTTTTGAATTGTGGGTTGTCAAGCGGAACGCATTTCATTAGCTTTGGTTGAATACACACATTTCAAAAGAAAGCGATCGAGAAAAGTCGATCGCGCGACAAAATGCACTGAATGGAAATCCAGCTTAATGAGACAAAGAAAGCGATCGCAAAAAGTCGCTCGCTCGACAAAAGAAGCTGAATGGAAATCCGCCTTTAAAGTTGAATTTCCACTAGGCGTAAAATATCGCGCGCACGACTTTTCTATTGTACAAATTGAATAGTTTTCAACTTCGTTCCACATGGAAACTCACAAGACAAAAGAAAAATGTCGAGCACGCGACATGATGAAAACGATCCATAGAGAAAAAAACAAACAATATTTCGAGTGGGTACTCTAAAACATTTTTAACGGAAATTAATAAAGTTTCACTGTATAAACAATTTAATATAAAATTATATAACATACATGCAGATCATAATGAAAAAACTTTCAACAGGTTCCCAACTTAAGTTTTGTTTGTTTTTTCTGCACAAGCTGTCGTAAGTTGCTAAACTTAGGAAACTCTGAGCTTTAAGGTCTGGCCAAACGCTTTCAACATGGCATTCAACATTGTTGAACGATGTTGAATAATGTTGAAAGCACGAGTGGCCAAATGAATTCAACATCGTTCAACATTCATGAATGACAATTAATTGAACGCGGGCTACCAGAAAAGCTGGAATCGACAATATCCCACATGGCGCATGTCTCTGTTCAACAAAGTTGAATGAAATGTGGCCAAATGCGTTTAACACCTTTCAACATTTTGAGAATAATAGAAATGTTGAACGCGTGTTGAACGAAAATTTGAACATGTTCAAATTTCGTTCAACATCATTCAACACCATTCAACAACGTTCAACATCATTCAACAGGGGTGGGCCAAACGCTTTCAACATGTTGAATTCAACGATGTTAGGATAGGATAGGAATGATAGGAAAAACTTTATTTATACACGCTAACCATTGTCAACCTAGGCAGATTTCCACAAGTGGCGTGTAAACTATTAAAATTACAAAGATATAGTAACGTAATATACACTGTAGATTGTAGAAGCAGAACAGTTGAAATAACCACAAAGTTGGCCATCTCAGATTAGGTTGAATCTGAGCTGATAACCAACCCCATGGTCATGGTCATGATGTTGAATGAAATGTTGAAAGTGTTTGGCCAAGCCTTTAGATGGGACTCAACCCACAACTTTCCGAAACCTCCTGCCTAGTATTCGGAAGGTTGTGGGTTCGAGTCCGTCTGGAGCTCAGAGTTTTCTGAGTTTAGCGATCAACGTCGGGGCCGTAGATAGCGGGGGGTGGTCAGCAGGGGCACCACCCCACCCCCCCCCTCCACCCCACCCCCCCACCCCCACCCCCCACCCCCTACCCCCCACCCCCCCCCCCCGAAAAAATCAAAAATATGATTTTTATAGTGTCACACATCACATTTGTTCCCCGTTTAATATCATAACTCTGACAATGAGTTCTCGCTTTGCGTTCGCGCTTTATCCTAACTATTATTTTTACAGTCATTTCACTTTTCACAAAAATATTCGGAAGTTCGTTCCGAAGTTCACAAGTTCGTTGGTGAAAGTTCAAAGCTCGTTTTACCACAAACTTCGTAACGAACGTCTGAACATTTTGGCGAAAAGTGACAAGTGAGTTACGAATGACTGTAGTTGACTTTGTAAATACGTAATACTGTAGTTTTAGACAAAATCTTTTGTAAAAATGAGAGAATGTGTCTTAATCGATGTCAGATCGCGGGAAATGCCATTTCAGCGACTTCAAAAATTTTCCGGGCGAGCATACCCCCGGACCCCTCTAGAAATTGGGCACTCTTACCCTGACTAAAAAATCCTGCCTACGGCTCTGCATGATCAACTTGCGACAACTTGTGCAGCAAAATCCAACGAAACTTTACTAACTTCAAGCTGAAAAAATGACTACACTAGCATAAATTCCAAACTATTAACAAAATTTTGGATTTTATTCCGAGGAGTTTTCGTACATCAACCATTTTAAAGCAAAAACTAATTTGATTCTGAAGATTTAATATTTGGAAATTTCCAGATGACCACACCTATTCATTTGAGCCGACCGTGGGATAACGGTCTTGTATACAGCGTTTTCATCTTACGTCACGGCGGCCATATTGGTGTACCAAAACAATGAAATGGCGGCATATTGGTGTACGGTATGGGAATTAGCTCTTTCTTATTCAAATATTTCGTATTGTTTCACCACCCCAATGGGCCACCGATCACGTGAGTGAAAACGCTCTATAGTTTAGTTGACCGTACAACTATATTTCACCATTATAACACACAATGACACCATGTCGGCATTAGCGAGACTTAGCATTTGCGCTTGAGTGGTTGAAATTAATTTTTCTATCGTTTATTTAATTTTTAACACCAATCAAAATGCAGTAAAATTAAGAAAGAATTATCTTTATCAGCTGTTTAGGTCGCTGAGACGATTAGAGAATGTTATTCCCAAAAACTTTTCATTTTCACCGCTGACTAAAAATTCCTCTTTATATCGGGATTACTTTTTCTGTCGTTTATTTTATTTTTTAACGCTTAATTCCCAATCGAAATCCACTAAAATTCAAAAGTTATGATTATCAGCTGCTTATAGGTCGTTTAGATGATTATCGATTGCTATTCACAAAAGCTTGTCATTTTAGCTACGGCTAAAACTTCCTATTACATCAGGGTTACTTTTTCCGTCGTTTATGTAATAGATAAATCCCGAGAACGAGGGATTTATGCTATATAAAGAACCGAGGACGCGAAGCGTCCGAGGGCTTTATATCGCATAAATCCCGACGTTCGAGGGATTTATCTGACTTTATTTATTATTGAGGAGGTTTTCCAACAAAGTTTGTTGTTTTTTTCTACCTTGGACAAAGATTTTCCTAGTTTTTTCCTTCATTTCTTATCTAATTAGTATTCAAGGGCTTTATGCGATATATATAAAGCCCTCGAAAGAACAAAGAAAACCGACTCAATAATAAATTAATTCATTTTTAACGCTTTATTCCTAAATGAAATTCTGTAAAATTCAAAAATCATCATCAGCTGTTTATATGTCGTTTAGACGATTATATTGCTATTTATAAAAGGTTATCTATCATTTTAGCCATCACTATACATATGGGTTACTTTTTCTGTCGTTTATTTCATTTTTCGCGCTTTATTTCTAATCGAAATCTAGTTCAATTCAAAAGTCATAATTATCAGTTGTTTAGGTCGTTTAAACGATTAGATTGATATTCCCAAAACTTATCATTTTAGCTCCAATTGAAAATTCCTCATTACATCAGGATTACTTTTTCGTCGTTTATTTCATTTTTAACGCTTTATATCAATATATGCAATAAAATTTAAAAAAGTCATCATTATCAGCTGTTTAGGTCGCTTAGACGATTATAGAATGCCATCCACAAAAGCTCCAACTAAAAATTCCTCATTACATCAGGGTTGCTCTTTCTATCATTTATTTATCAGCTGTTCAGGTCATTTAGGTTCCTATTTTAGTATTTCACACCTTATGTTTGCTCGGCTAAATAGGTTAGATTTTTTTCCTGGACTAAAATTTTCGATCGAAATATAGTAAGGTTGGATATACTGCCGAAACAGAGAACGTAGGAGTCTAACGTTTCCAGCGAAGACCCTTCGTCAGAGAGAAACGTGGGATTCGCTCAAAACGTTAGACTCCTACGTTCTCTGTTTCGGCAGTATATCTAAACTTACTATGTTCCGATTGTTGTTTCAACACTGCCTACGCAGCACGCTATTTTTATTTCACTATTTGTAAAATTTTCGATGTTTGAAAAAAATTATTGATAAGGTAAAATCGAAATTTACGATTTCAATTATGGTTTTGCCTCATCATTTATAACTACACCTTTTTCAGGTCAAATTCAGAAACTTCCAAACGAATTTCAGACACTTCCAAATGATATTCAGATTGTCCAAATGAATTTCAGACACTTCCAAATGATATTCAGATTGTCCAAATGAATTTCAGACATTTCCAAATGAATTTCAGACATTTCCAAATGATATTCAGACATTTCCAAAATGAAGCGGGAGGCTAAAGTTCGCTTGTGAACAGTAAATAGTTTGGATCAGCTGAGGGAACACATATACCTTTTTTGCCCTGCATTACTCAATAAAAAACATTCAACTGCACTCGTCGAAATAACAATATCACTTTATTATTAGCGCGAAACGACATTCAATAACGCTTCTGTAACATCAATAGCATTGATTACATAAAGTGCTATTTTTATTTCAATGAGTGCAATTGAATGTTTTTTATTGAGTAATGCAGGGCAAAAAAGGTATATGTGTTCCCTCAGCTGATCCGAACTATTTACTGTGCAAGCCTCTCGCTTCATTTTGGAAATGTCTGAATATCATTTGGAAATGTCTGAATATCATTTGGAAAATCTGAATATCATTTGAAAATTTCTGAAATTCACTTGAATTATCTGAAATTCACTTGGAAAGTTCTGAAATTGATCTGAATTATCTGAAGTTCGTTTGGAAGTTTCTGAATTTGACCTGAAAAAGGTGTAGAACTTGAGTTTTTGTTGACATTTTTCAACATATATATACGTATTACGTTTTTGACTTTTCTTTTATTAGTTTTTGCTGACTGTCGTTTCCCGCGCTATAATTTGTTTAACGTTGTGTTTAAAAGGTCAAAAATCATAGTTGAAAATCGAAATATATATAGTAACTAGGTTTGATATATACTGCCGAAACAGAGAACGCAGGAGCCAAGGCCCTTCGTCAGAGATCGAAAAACGTGCCTTCGCTCGAAGTGTTTAGACTCCCACGTTCGCTGTTTCGGCAGTATATCTAACTTTACTATATTTCGATTGTTGTTTGAACACCGCCGACACAGCACGCTACTTGTATTTCGTTGTCGAGAATCGTTCCGTCTAACACATCGCTATCGCTGTGACCTTCACTGCTCGGGCAGGTATTTATAGCAATTACTTCGCAATGCAAATGAACATTTTGCAGGTGTTTTTTTTTTAAATATCTGAAGCATTTCCTATTTTTCTCTTGGGCAACAAGTCTGGGTTTTTTTCCATTGGAAGCTGAAACGATACACCTCCCCCCTATTTTCTGATAAAAACACTCATTGGTTAAAAAAAAAAAGTATTGTCGAGATTTCGACATTTGAAACCTTAATCTTTGATATCTTTGATTACATGTACACAAACAAACTTAATTTTATTTTATTATTTTGGCAAGAAGATTCGGCTCAAGCGTCTTACTTTGGTTTTGAACACAGTATAGCGTCTTACAAAATTTCGATTTTCGTATAACTATTCAAAAATGATCTTTAGAAGTTAGTTTTTCTACATTTCGCCTCCGTTTAGTATTTCCATGGTAACTGGCACGCTTCGTTTTTCAGCGGGGGTTGTAGCATTCGTGATTTGCATATTTCGAATACGCTGATGTCAGGAAATGATTTTTACTCGCGGTTGAATGGACAAGAGATAGCGTTTCGCCCCGCCATTCACAGGACCGGGATTTCACGGTTGTCTGTAAATGATACACGTTACACAAGCTACCACCGCAAAGTGGGAAGAACCTAGTCATGGTAGCCAAAGCGATGATTTGACATGGCTGACGCTGAACCTCGTTTTGTTCTGTGTTTACTGTAAAAGTCGATTATCATTTTCATCGTATATTTAATCTGAATGCTTCCCGTTTAGCAAACAATGGAGGAGATCTCTATTCTTGCCTTCTTCTCTTGAATGGAAGGCCAAGAGGACTACTTTCATACGTTTTACTTTCAGGCTTTCAGCGAAGAGTTCGCGATCGTCACGGATGAGGTAGACCGACTGGTCGAAGAAGGAACGACATTGATAGCTCGTGGCAAGACCGATAGCGCTGAAGAACTATCGACTAAGGTTCGAGATGTTAAGGAACGCTTTCTCAGAATACAAGACTTGGTACAAACAAAGTTCAGCGAAAAGGAAGAAACAAATGACTTCAAAAGATTTGAGGACACAGCGAGAGATTATAAACTGAAATTCAACGCTGTCAATAGTATCATATTATCGCAGTTGCAACGAGGTCAACTTCCCCAAGACTCTAAGGTAAAAACTTAAAGCTTTACAATTCAAATATGAGCAAAACATTGTAGTGAGTAAGGGAGGGCCAATGGGATTTCCCTATAGCCTTGTAAATTTGTAATCGCGCTGGGGTTTACGGTTAATCACGAGAAAGGTTTACTGTTCTTTCATGCTGTTGTTTGTAACGCGTAGATCCGGTTATGTTTACCAACTTGTATTAAACCACGGGACAATATTGCCAGATGCCTTGGATTAGGGTCTATTGATTTAAACAGATCCAGTTTAAAGGACTTTATATAACGTTCGTATATCTAGTAATCGCTCTTCGATAATCCACAATTGTCCCCTTGCGTCTTTGTTACTGTTTGTTGTTCGTGAATTTAAACGAAACCTCGATGGCTTCCCTTTGCCCATTCATAACGGGGTCATTACTCATTCATATTTTCTTAAATAAGAAAAAGACACGTGTTTGAGATTTTATGGACGATTAAGGATCATTGGAGAAAGCGTTTGAATTTAGAAATTAAAGAACTGAGGGGGAAAACAGTTATTGTAAAGTCAATGCGTCTTTATCGCGGACGGGGACGAATAATATGCTGTTGAGCTAGATATTAGTATAACAGACTTGATCCATGTCTAAGCTGGATAGTTTAGTCTGCAAAGTGCGCCGCAAGCGAATGTGATCAGCTCATACGCTTATTTGTTCATGCCAGGACGTCCCGATTCTATGTTGGCAGTCTTACTTAAGTTCTCGCCTTGAACAGAGGACCTCACGGCAGGAAACTAAGTCCCTTTATCGCTGCCCCTATACCATATTGATAAAGGGGCAGCGCCCTAAACGTTGAAATAAAAGTTTTATTGTGAATATCTATATATAGGGCAGGGCAATGGATAAATACAAATCGAAATATAGTAAGGTTTGAGTTCTGCCGCAATTATTAAACATAGATTTCTAACGTTTCGAGAGAAGGCCCTTCGTTAGAGAGAAATGTAAATAAATGGATAAATAGCCCGAAGGCTAGGTACTGTACATAATATATAGGTAGTGGCCAATAGTCAGGCAAATAGATAGAATATATGTATATGACATGTATATAGGATAGTTAATGATCAAATATATTGCGATCTAGTAGATACACATACATATAGGATAGTGGCCATTAGTGGTCAAATAAATAAGATATGTTATGGGGGCAGCCCTTCTCGGCGGTTAACTGGACTCACACGGTTGATTAGGATCTCAATGTGGTTTTGAAACTTGTATAAACTAAATTTACAAAGAAGAATTGGTTTGGTTTAGTTTAGTTTAGTTTAGTTTAGTTTAGTTTAGTTTAGTTTAGTTTAGTTTAGTTTAGTTTAGTTTAATTTAGATGTAAACGAATCCTAACGTTGATTAAAATCTCTTTTTGTGGCCGAGGAAAAAATATTTCGTGACACGAGTCAGCCCACGGTTTATATGAGGAGGCGGTCATTAATTCAAGTCGTCATAGACCTGTCATGAAGTCAAGTTTAACTGTTTAAGATATTGCAAGAACATAGCGAGTATCTTAAATGTATTGTAGAAAACCTCAACTTCATGGCTTTGCGACTAGGAATCGAACCTGTGACCCTATACTATGGATCAGCGCTCTAGATCAGCGCTCTAGCGGCCAACGAAATTGCTACACAGGATATCCACGCCAGGTCACAGGTGCTTGTTTATATCACACTGACAATTGATCTTCACAAACATCAACCTGGTCATTGAAATGGAGTGGGATCACGCGACATTGTCATTGTGAACAGAAAAGGCGCATGTTTTGTAAAACACAAGACTAACGCTGACGGGTCTGAAAATACGTTACGTTTATAATTTTACACGAAAAAATGTTGTACCGAGAATATGACTAGTTCAGACTTCAGACCCCCCCCGAGTACTTGATACTACGAACAGGTCTCTTTCTCCCCCCCCCCCCCCCCCCCCCCCCAGAGTACATGATACTACGAACAGGTATTTCCTTTAGGACTAGCTGTTTTCTTCTTTCCGTTTGTGGAATATTTAACAATTATTCGCCGAAGGCGAGGTGAATATAGGTGTATAATAACCGAGACGAAGTCGAGGTTATTATTCACTGATATTCACTGAGCCTGAGGTGAATAATTGTTTTAGAATAAATACACATTTTCGTACTTTTCGGAAGAACATTTTCTTTAAAATTGTTAATTTCTCGTCTGTCGCATTGACAACTTGGCTGGCGGCCATTTTGAATAAACGCTGTAGGTGATTATCGAGAATTAATCCGAAGTAGCTCGACCAATCAGCGCGCGCGATTTTCTATAATCACCTGTGTATTTATACTAATGTAAATTAAGTTAGGAACGTAAAGAAAATAATTTCGAAACGAATAACCATAGGGAAACCATTAGTATTAGAATCAAAAGCGTTGCTTGCTATTTGAACGAACGAACGAACGAACGAACGAACGAACGAACGAACGAACGAACGAACGAACGAACGAACGAACGAACGAACGAACGAACGAACGAACGAACGAACGAACGAACGAACGAACGAACGAACGAACGAACGAACGAACGAACGAACGAACGAACGAACGAACGAACGAGCGAGCGAGCGAACAGAAAAAAGAGCTGCGAAAGCTGCTTGTCCGCAGCTTAGGCCTAAATCAAACGTCGCTCTTCTCATGCGCCGAACCCAATGCAAATCAGCATAAACAAAGGAGTGAGCTCATTTTCATTAGGTTCGGCGCTTCAGAAGAGCGACGTTTGACCTAGGCCTACCGTTATTTGAAAGCATCCGAGAAGCGTAATAAAGTCCGCCAATAGGACCTTTTATACGGGAAAAATAAGCCGTGGCTTAAATAGTCGGCGGCTTAAATAAGTGGCGAACAGCTCGTATAAACGGTCAATTCTTGAATAAGCCGTGGCTTATTTTGGACTAAGCTTCAGCCACAGAATAAAGACTATACAGAAGGGCCACTCGGGTCGGAACCTTTGAAGTTTTTGTCTCCGCGCATGTCGCATTACGCATGTTGCTCAGCCAGTAAACTGCATGTTCTGGCTAATAAGCACGCTGAACTGGCTGTCCTAGCCAGTAAACTGCATATTTTTGCATAAAAATACGAGGACACGTTGTACCGCTAAGTGACCCTTCTGTATAGTCTTTATTCTGTCCTTCAGCCGTTGGCTTATTTTAGTCGCGGCTTATTGATTACATCACCGTTTATACGAGCTGTTCGCGACTTATTTAACCTGCGGCTTATTTTGCCCGGTATATAAAGCCGGTTTTCCACTAGGCGACTTTTTTCGCGCGAAGCGACTTTCTTTTGTTCGAATTCAATAGATTTCTGATTAGTTCCAGCTGAGAGCTCATGAGACAAAAGAAAAAGTCGCTTCGCGCGAAAGAAGTCGCGTAGTGGAAAACCGCTTAAAAGGCCCTATTAAGTGTGTCATTAAAAACATAGTGCAGTGTAAAAGAGATTTGGGAACTACGTGTTTGTTTTGGCTTCTGGTTCGAGGGTATTCCAGTACTTATTAACAATTATTCGCCGAAGGCGAGGTGAATATCGGTGTATAATAACCGAGACGAAGTCGAGGTTCTTATTCACCGATATTCACTGAGCCTGAGGCGAATAATTGTTTTAGTATAAATACACATTTCAGTTCATACTTTTAGGAACAGCGTTTTCTTTAAAATTGTTAATTTCCTCTTCTGTCATTGACAAAGCGGCTGGCGGCCATTTTGATAAACGCTGTAGGTGATTATCGAGAATTAATCCGAGGTAGCTCGACCAATCACCGCACGAGATTTTCTATAATCACCTATATATTTATACTAATTACAAATAATGACATAGAAAACGTTTGTGTTCAGTCGTTTGTCCATATCAAATGAGCTTTAAAGAAACTTTGTGCAACGGTCAAACCCCGTTCAACCTCCAAGTGGGTTCTTTGTTCAATATATTTGAAGTTTGCCTGGCGGTTTCCTAGCCATCTCCTCTATCAATTATTCAAAACGATCGGCTTTAAGCCGATAATTCATTGTCGGAGATTCGGCTTTTGCACTTAAAGTTATTTCATTTTGGCGTCGCAAATGAACAAAAAAAAGTCATTAAGTTTATTCGCTCCGTATTGACCGATTTCAATAAGGCTTTGACTGACTTTAATTGCTAAATGGATAGCACTTTTAGATGCTTCTGAATTTCGGTTTTAATTAAGTTAATATTTTTAAAGTTTCTGTGTTCGTTCCGAAACTGGTTTCATTAATACTTCCCAAACTTGCTTCGCGATGTAGGGCCTAATGGAGAGCATCTGGTCCTGGTATCCGGTGCCCGGGGGCATTTGAAGGTGGGAGGGCATCCAACTTTCACTTGTCTAAAAATATACTTGTTGCGGTCGTAAAATAACACGATTAAAGGACATTAAAGTGCACATGGCATGAGAATTCGCCCCCGTTTTTTATTATTGTTTTTGAAAGGACATTTAAAATAATGGAAAATGACTTTTTCATGCCTTTCAGATCTTATCCCATTCTTGAGTTATCAACCACAAATTTCAGCTATGTCATTAATAGTTGTGCATAGCACAGCTGAACGGAAAATTAACCATATCTTCTGATTGGTTTGACCAAACTGACTCAAACTTTGCTGACGTATTCATTCTAGGCCCTACCATACTTCTGAGAAGATATAGTTAATTTTCCATTTTATGCTATGCATAAAATATGCATTTTATACTAATGACGTCATAGCTGAAATGTTGTAGTTGATAACTCAGGAATGAGATAAGATCTGAAAGACATGCAAAAACCATTTTCCATTGTTTTAAATGTTCTTTCAAAAACAATAATAAAAAACGGGGGTGAATTTTCATGTCATGTGCACTTTACACTATGTTACGATACCAGATATACGATTTAGCTACCGATTTAGAAGCCAGCTCTAGCTATATAAAAGAACTTAGCGAACCAATAGAAGCCGGTTTGAAACGATCACTTGTATATATAAGTGAACTAGTGCGAGTATCCTATAGCACGCAATGAGCGAAGAAGAGTGACTGATCCAAGATGGCGGTTGATGAGCCTTTTCCTCATAGTAATAACCGCTGACCTTTTTGCCAAATGGATTTATACCTGACCTGATTAGACTGTGTGCGCGAATAAGCCCGCAGTCAAATATATAGTTTAAAATAAGGCCAGCCGAGGATTACAGCGCAAGGAACCGTAGGCTTTGTATTATATATTACGTATTAAGACAGCAGTTTTTTAAAAAATATTATACACTTAATGTCTGCTCCCGAGAGAAACAGTTATAGTTTTATTTTCCCAAGAGTCTTGATATTTCTCGAGACGAAGTCGAGGGAAACATCGAGACTCGAGGGAAAACAAAACTAACTGTTTCCCAAGGGAGCAGACATTAAGTGTTTTGTTATATAGCTTGAGTTTCGCTGATTAATTTCGACGTTTATCAAGGGAAAGTACACAAAAGACAAACGCTAAGACTTACCAAAACATTTCGCCTGGCTCCGTAATTTCACTTCAAACAAATGTAAGTCTCAGAACAAAAGAACAGCAATACATTTCTCTAGTTAATCTTCACACATGCTTTGAAGACCTATAAATATTCTTTTTGTCGTACCAAACAAGCTTTTGCTTATAGGATGCTGTGAAGAGTTCAAAGTTCTAGCAGGCAATAAGTTCTCAATTATTGCCCGCTCGGTAGACATTGAAATTTAGCTAAGGTCATGTGACCACAAACCAACCAATGACAGTCATTGTTGTATCCAGTGAAACTCTAGCTATATAACAAAGCATGTTGTTACAACTGTTCACTCGTGACTCGTAGATAAATTGCACTTATCGGTTACCCTACAACTGTAGTGGTTGAAACGGTGCTTTATTTTGTGTGATAACAAAATATATAATTGTGCATTATTTCAATTGTAGATACTACTTCATTTTGGGTCTGTGGAGGAGAAGTTCAAAGCTCTTGAGGGGCTTGGTGAAGAAGTTAGTCAAACCGTTGAAGATGTTGAGAAGAAAAAAATCGACAACTCGTTGGTGGAGCTTCGGGGGTCTTTACATCGATTGAAACAAAAGATCACCAAGGACCGATCAGACGAGAATGGCCGACCGCGTGGTACTGGTGGTAGTGGAGGAATGGGGCAGAGTCCCAAGGAGCGTGAGGTGCCGTCGGCAAACGGAGCGAGTTCGTTGGACGATCGCATCGTATCTTGTGAGGTGGAGAATGGGGAGAGTAATACGATTTGCGTGAGTTTGCGTCTAAGTGACGATAGCGACGACAGTGGGGGT
This sequence comes from Corallium rubrum, assembly GCA_964035015.1. Classification (NCBI taxonomy): domain Eukaryota; kingdom Metazoa; phylum Cnidaria; class Anthozoa; order Scleralcyonacea; family Coralliidae; genus Corallium; species Corallium rubrum. The sequence goes on from OZ036003.1 coordinate 7,778,091, forward strand.
ATTGAGGAGCATCAAGGGAGAAAGGATAGTAGTGATGGATCGCAATACGGCTCTGATAGTGGTATGGGGGACTCTCTAATGAACACGCTGGCCAGTGAGTGCGCCGATGGCTCAACAAAGGCTATTACGGTATCTCCAGTACATCACACGGATCCACTCATAGTAGCGCAAGGCGATGGACTTACTGCAACTGAACAGAGGTTTACTTACGAAGGTGACACTTCAATGACAAATGAAGGCGACCAAGCGACGGCAATCCCTCTAGTGTATCTTACGGTTTTACAATCAACAGAAGGCAGTTTTACAAACTCAGTAGAAAACGTGGATGAGATAGATCTTGTTGCTACCCCTGACATATTGGATATAAAGACAGAGCTGGATGTGGATCGTCGTTTTATCGAGGGAACGGTGGATAACCTAAATCATCTTACTTCATTGACTGACCATCTCCCTGAACTTACATCCTCGGATAGTAACACCCTGGAACTTGCGCCCTCGGATACTAATATCCCGAAACTGATTTCCTCGGAGAGTAAAACCCAAGATCTTATCCGTGGTGTTCAGCATGTGAAGGTAATCAACCCGGAGTCTCCCGACAAGAAATATATTCCTCCCTCGCGAGATCACGATGTCGATGAAGAGTTGATACTAAGGCAGTTGGCTTTGCAAAACGTCGACCGAAACGGTTCAGATGAATTAGGTGGAGCACAAGACTTCTTGGGAGAGAAGAATATTGAGTACTCTCTTGTTTCTGGTATCGAACCTCCAATGAAAACGATCGAGGAATTCGTGGAAGAACCGGAAGTGTTGTTTCAAAGGTTGGTCGACATTGAGGTTATGTTGAAACCGGAAGAGAATGGCGACGAGAATCTGAAGTCAGCACTTCTCAAACATGTGGTAAGTAAATGAACTGTTGTTATGCCTGACCGGAAATCTCCAAGGATTTTTGCAAGAGGCGCTCGTTCGTTGGCTTTACTTGCTGTCTGCTAACCCATTGATGCCTAGGCTAATTGAGGTGTTCTTTTGACAAGCTAGTAAAATCAAGAAATATTTTACGTGGTGTTTCGACAAAACTTATTTGTATTACTTTATCGCCATGAAAACGTTCAAAGAATTAACTAGTAAAATCATCTAGTGTTAAGGGTTAACTAAACCTTTTGAAGTTATATTTCTTTCTGTAAGGGTTATCATCTAACTTAGCAAAAGTAAAGAAAAATATGAATTTCGAGGTACAAAAAATTATCAGCGAAGCCCTCTTAGGTCCTTATGAAGGATGACCGCGTATCTAGGAGAATGGGTACTCCATTGTCTTTGACGTCATACCGGTAAAACCCATCAATCACCATTTCTACTTAATTTTGTTGACTTTTCTCGTTATTCTACAAAATCTCCTTCTTCGGTAAACAAAGCAAAACTGTCCGCCATTTTGTTTTGCCGGCAGGTGAATAGTGTAGAATATCCCGAGCTAGAGGAACCAATCAGATTGCTTGAAAAGCACTATTCACCTGCGAGGTATATGCTAAATACTGATATCCAGTGCTGCGGATTTCGAAAATCAAAAAGTTAGATCTTCTTCTCAGGCGCCGCGGGTTTGTTGCTTTTTTAGGCATTGTGTGTGGAGATCAAGAACATTCAAAGCAAAATCAACGTCATCAACAGACACGGGCAGTACTTCATGCGCAAGGCACGGAGCGGACTTCGCGAGATCTTGGAAGAACGGTTAAGAGCGTTGAACGACCAGTGGGATAAACTCCAGGACCACGCGTCTGCGCGCCAGAAGGACCTGGAACAGTTGGTCCAGGAGAAAACAGACAATGAACTGTTAACTGGTGAAGATAGCTCACTGAACGCACTTCGTAATAACACAGCGTTGCTGAGCTCGCTCTATTTCAATACTGAGAATGAAGACATTAAACGCTTGCTGAACAGACTGGGTCTATTCTCGTCTCAGTTCGATGATGACCAGTGCGAGAAAATGCGACATCTTGAAGACGATTATCTTAACTACCAAGCCTCATTTCATGATTTGTTCGAGTGGTTGACAACGACGGAAGAAGTGGTCGAGAATATTCCTACGACGGACTGTGAACTGGATGAAATGAGAGACCGTCTCAAACAAATTCAGGTATTTTAGTTTTTATTGCAATTTGTTTTGACGACCCGATCCAAAACTATACTTCTAATCCTAGATTGGACGAGTGCTAATGAAAGGAATTTTATCATTCATTTCATCCCTATCTCGCATTCTGATTGGTTAATTTACCTGAAAATAACTGAGTGCAAATAATTTTCTGCTGCAAATAATTTTATGAGCATGCGCACTAGCGATAACGCTGCTGACGGCAAATAATTTTCGTGAACACGGCGGCTACTTCTTCAGCTATCCTAGGAAATAATCGAGAGTATTTGGAAGCATCCATAACGACAATGTACTTCAGAAAAGAAATAGTGAAAAGGAAGTTTTAGTGAGATAAAAAGCAAGACTCCTGCCAACAAAAAGTAAGTTTTACGAAGATTTTAGTATGCCGAAGACAGAGAGAAGAGTGGCGATCTCTTACTTCAGGCATTTCAAATTTTTAGCTATTTTATGAATGATAAATCAATTATTGAACTTGTCTATCGCAAAATATCATGATTTGTCAGTGTCTCGCTGCTAGTTATTTACCTCTGCCTTCGGCATCGGCAAATAACTAGTAGCTCGCCACTGGCAAATCATGATATTTTGCTCAGACTCGTCCAATAATTGATAAATATTTGGTAATTACGACCAAAAACTCGAAGCTAGGTTATGGGATTTCGACCTTTGGGATACCAGCACCAAAACCAAAATGGCGATCAAAACCAGAATGATGGCCAAAACCGAGATGGCGGTCAAAACTTAAATGATAGTCAAAACCAAAATGGCGGTTAAAACCAAGATGGCGACAAAATCAAGATGGCGGCCAAAACCAAAATAGCAGTAAAAACGAAGATGACAGTCAAAGCCAAGATGGCGTTCAAAATTAAAATGGCGGCGAAAACCAAAATGGCTGCCAAAACGAAGATGGCAACCAAAACGAAGATGGCGTTCAAAATTAAAATGGCGGCTAAAACCAAGGTGCTGGGAAAAATCAAAATGGTGGTAAAAACCAAGATGGCGGTCAAAATAAAATGGCGGTGAAAACCAAAATGGCTGCCAAAACGAAAATGGCGGCCAAAACTAAAATGGTGGTCTAAACCAAGATGGCTGTCTAAACCAAGATGGCGGGCAAAACCAAAATGGCTGTCTAAACCAAGATGGCGGCCAAAACCAACGTGGCGGTAAAAACGAAGGCGACTTGATTGATTGTACAGATTTAACCCCTGGAAAAGGACTATCTGCTTGCGGGTTTTGTAAAATTTGTTTTGATCTATGTTGGGGGTTTTTGGTGTTTCTTGTCGTCTCGCGTTGCTTATTTTATCCTTTCTTTCCCTTCAAGAACTTATGTCGCGATATACTGCAACAGAAGCCAAGACTTGACGACCTAGTACGCCGTTGTCCGGACTTCTCCGAACGTCTGCAAGACAAAGAGAGCGATGAAGAACATATAAACGGACTACGGGACTTGTGGCGTGAGCTGATGCTAAAAGCGGGAAGAAAGATACGAGATTTACAGAATGCACTTCGCACCATCGTGGCTAAAGGTTTTGATGTCAACAAGAACAAAGAGTTTGCATTGGCTTTGGCCAACTGCGAGACTGATGTGAATGAACTAGTGAAGAACGTAAAAGAATTTTTGCCCATAGGAAAAGACGACGATGTTACAATTGAGTCGGTTAAATACCAGGTATGTCATATACTTAGTTTACAGAATGTTTAGTATCATTCAATTACACGATGTTTGATATGCATGGGCCATTAACTCTTTCTTGTCCGAATTGGTCTTTGGAATTTTATTCTGGCTAACGCCAGACGATTTTATTCACCTCTGGGGAAGCCCCCGGACAGGAAGGAGTTATAAACTATCTCTTTAACTCTTTCTTGTCCGAATTGGTCTTTGGAATTTTATTCTGGCTAACGCCAGACGATTTTATTCACCTCTGGGGAAGCCCCCGGACAGGAAGGAGTTAAGCTAGGATCTTCAAATTCAAACAAAATCATACCAGCACTATGTTTGTTTACACCACACTCATCACACCCCACGATACCACACTATACCATACCATACCATACCATACCATACCATACCATACCATACCATACCATACCATACCACACCATATTATACCATACCACACTATACCATACCATACCACACCATACCACACTATGCCATACCATGCCACACTATACCATACCATACCACACTATACCATACCATACCACACTATACCATACCACACTCATCACATCCCACCATACCACATCATACCATACTATACCAAACCACATCATACCACACAACACCATACCACATCATACCACACAACACCATACCACATCATACCACACAACACCATACCATACCACACAACACCATACCACACAACACCATACCACATACCACACAACACCATACCACATACCACACAACACCATACCATACCATACCACACAACACCATACCACACAACACCATACCACACAACACCATACCACACAACACCATACCACACAACACCATACCACACAACACCATACCACACAACACCATACCACACAACACCATACCACATCATACCACACAACACCATAACACATACCACACAACACCATACCA